>VZRN01003162.1:174677-300195 GCA_013397935.1 Dasyornis broadbenti | reverse complement strand
TTTTTTTTTTTTTTTTTGTGGTATTGAAAACAGCAATAATATTGATTCACAATACAGATTATTTCAGCATTTAGCAGAAACCAACAGATTTCCATTTTTCAAATACACATCCCTGATTTGTTGACTGTTGATTTATCTTGGTCACTGAAGCATGTTATAGTCTTAACACACTATTGAGCTTCCAGATAGTCCTTCAGGGCAGTGTTAAAACCTTGTTGATGTTCAACAAATTATTTCACCATTAATTAAACTGTAAATCAGTAAGTCAGTTCCTACCACCTTTCACTTTATTTCCTTTTCCTTTTTTCTTTTCCCTTTTCATTTTTGCCTCTTTCCTCCATTTCCTTTTTCCCCTCTTTATTTTTCATGAAACAGAACACAAAAGCTACACAAGTTTTGAAATTTCAAAAGTTTTCAAAATTCAAAAAGTTTTGAAATTTGCATGCTTTTTTTTGTAGTGAGCCCATAATTTCAATATAGATTATTTATTACTACAACTAAGCAGCTACACGAGTGGAAGGGAAGTATGTTTGTAGCCTGCTAATGAACTCACCAGTTTTTGGTATACTCTGATAAATATGATGGCTGCATGGCACATTACAAATGAAAGTTACTACCAGGTTTCTCTTTTTCTGGGTTCTAGTGATTTTTTAAGTGCCCTGTTTGAGGTCATCAGAGGCTGAGTTCAAATTAAAGGAGTTCAAATTGGCTGTAGTCAGAGCGATAAATATTTTACTGACATTTATTAAAAGTGTCAGCAGCTGGTTTGGATGATACACTGCAGAGAGAAACAGTTGCTGATTCTTTCTTCCTCATTGGTCCATCAGGTGTACCTAATCAAGAGAGGAAGGGAGTATAAAGAACAACAACCTCATTGAAATCAGGCATGGGAGGTAAAGTGTTTCAAACAAATTAGTAGTAAAACTATATTTGACTTCTATGGGACCCATCTGGAACCTGTAACAAATGCAAAATTCCTTTCTTGACTTTTCTTTAGAGGTGATGGATGGTTTGTTGCAGTAGAGCCGGTTCCAGAAAAGATCATGTTACTTGTTCTTCCCTGAGAACTGCCTAAGACTTGTATGCAACATTAGATTGTGCTGTCTGCATTGGCTACTTATTCCTCCAAAACAGGAGCCGGAGGACTGGGACTCTGCTCAAGTCCCAGAGAAAAGTAGAGGGTCAGAGCCTGAAGAACAGAGCAGTGAGTGGGGCAAGGCTGGCCTGAACCTGGGTGGAGTCATAGGAATAATGTGCCACCACAACGCTTCTACTAAAGGGTAATGGTGAGATTACACATCTTGTTCACATTAGTATTTGCCCTTGAGTACAGCTTTTCTGTGCTACATAGACTCTCACCCATTGCTATCAGGCCGTGAGAAACAGAATATGGGTTTGCACATATCCTCTCATCTTCTTCCAAGGGGTGGGGAGGGAAAGTACCCATGTAATTGTAGAGCGCTACCTTGTTTTCACAGGGATGTTTTGCCGTGGAGATCTCATGGTGATAGCATCTTGCCTTGCTACACGGATTGTGAGGAAAAGGGGAAAAGCAACAGAAAAGTGGTGTGTGCATGGAGCAGTTAGCCAGGAGGTGGTGGTCACTGTCATAGTCATCCATGCTGCTTTGGACCAGACAGTCAGAAAGTTTCTCACCTGGAGGCTACATCTAGTCTTACAGTAGTGATGTTTTATCTTTGCTGATCCAGTCTGTGACCTGCAGTCTTGTAATTCTGAGCCTGCTTCTTACCTGTTTATTTTATTTCCTTAGGAGCAGGATGTGGGTTATGAAAAGGAGACAGAGAAAATAGAGGTTTAAGCAGCTAAGAGGAAGTAATGATATTGAAAGTTTCCATTTCTTAATGCCAGTGTGGCCAAAGTGCCCCTTGGCTTCGTCTATGTCTCATGAGTCAGGATTGTTCTGTGTAGATGTTTTGAAGATGCTGGTCTGGTTTATCTTCTGCCCTAAGGGACTGGTCCTTTCCTTCTTCACTGTGGAAAGCAAAAATCCTGTTTTTGGTGTGACTGACAAATGCAATCATAGCTTGCTAGTCACACTCATATAGTCTTTCAAGGGGGTTGGCAGGGAGGATTGATTTAGCACAGTGTCTGTGGAAGTTTTTTTGCAACGAGTATAGATTTTTGCAGGAATCCAGGTGTTCCTGTAGCTTAAAATTAGAGATGAATTCCTACTAATCTTTATCCTCACGCTATTCATTCTACAGGAGGATTATGTGCTCTTTCAGGGGCGGGCACACATTAAAAGAAAGTACTTGATGTTGATTAGACCTTCTGCAATGGAAACCAAAATTAATCATCATGGCTCTGCTGCCAAAGCCCAGCTAAACTTTCCGAGGCATTATGGTAGTAGTGCATGGAACCACTTTCTTAGGGAAAGCTTGTTTTGGCAGAAAAGAATGTGCATAACAGCAAGTAATATTGCAGCCTGTGTCATTTAATTCTCCTGTATGACTTTGTTTTGTATTTCACTATGTCTTTATTGACTTATCTGGATAGCAATTATGTCATGTGCCAGAATGGTATTGTGTACATAAGAATCACTCTCGAACACAATTCAAAGGCCATAGACTTGTTCCAAAGATCTGAGCACGGTACTGAACACATTAATGCAATCAAATTGCAAAATGCATTAACAAATCTATAGTTTCTTTTAACTTCAAGCCCTGTAGGACTGTGGAAATCTGTAACAGTGAAATAGTTGTGACAGCATTCCTGTCCATGTTAGCAAAGTCTCAGAAATAGCATAACCCAAAAGAAGCGGTGCTTACACTAATCTACCATAACTATTAAAAAGAGAAAGGGAAAACTAAAAATAATTGAGAGGCCAGAGAGAGAAAATACATTAGCTAGAGCAGAATAAATGTTCAACTAATATCAGTCTGCCAGGATGGGAAAAGCTCTAAACCTAAGTCCACATAATTCTCTCAGATCTCATCTACAAATTCACATTAGTCATGAATACCGAATACACTGATTAAAAAAAGTATATGTTTAAGCTAAGTAGGCTGAAACTGAAAAAAAAAATGTTGAAAATATCATCTACTGATATATGTTATGACATAGTTTCCAGACCAAGCAACCAAACCAGGAAAGAAAGTGAAAACTACATTTGTGTACAACCTCTTAATTGCTACCAGGCATTTTTTCACATGATTGTTTAGAGAACAGATGGTGTTCCTTGTTATTTGCAAATTGGTTGCAGTACTGCAGAAATTAATATAACTCTGCAAGGTATTACCTTTTAAGTTGCACTCGTCCCTTGCATCAGATTTGTGCATTGTAACATCCATAGCCAGCCATTTTCTGATTTTATTTATTTTTAACTGGATTTTGTTGTTGTTGTTGTTTTGGGTTTTTTTGGGTTTTGTTTGTTTGTTTGTTTGTTTTCTGGTTTTTTTTTGTTTGTTTGTTTTTTTTTATTTATTTATTTTTTTGGGGTTTTTTTGTTTGGTTGGTTTGCGTTTGGTTTTTTTGTTGTTTGTTTTGTTTGTTTTTGTTTGCTTTTGTTTAGGTTTGGTTTGGTTTGGGTTGGGTTTTTTTTTCTTCTGTCCAAAGTAGGAAATGCTTGTTGAAAGGATCAATGTCATGCCAAGACTGGTGATATAATGAAAGTGAGCTTCAGTTTAATCTTCATGGTTCTGGATTTCTTTTTCCAGCAACAGTCAGAAATTCCACTTCATGCTTATACTGAAAACAAAAAAGGGAATATTTGTAGAAGTATTTTTTTAAAAAAATTATTACATGGCCAAAGTGACAGACTAGATTATATTATTTTAAATGAGGGATAATGTTCTAATGCATACTGGTACATAAAGGAACTATAATGGCATTTTCTGGAAATTCAGAAAGCATTTTTGCCCATATAGCTTTACTTCTTTTTTTTTTCCCATACACAGACTATTTCTCCTCAACTTCTTCACTGAATAAACAGAAGAAAAATATGATGTTATGATAGATTTCAGTGTTAAATGCATAAATTTCAAAAAAGTCAACGCCTCCCAATGTCACTAAAAACAAGGTAACAAAAAAAGAACCTGTCTAGAAAAGCAGATGTTTTTAAAAGTAACAACTCTAGGTTGGTTTAAGAGCTTTGGTGGTGGCTAGTGGAATATCATTTCCAGTGTGGTAAGGGGGCTTGGAGACCAAACACCATCTGCAGATACATGAACCAGCTGAAAGGGACTAGAAATAACGTGCATCATTAGAAGCCATCACACTCTCCCTTTGGAAGTAATACTGGTAAGCTAGAAAAGATTGACAAGGGTGATGTTTTTTGCAGTGAGAAACTTGATTTGCTTACCTTATTAGTGAGACAGCAAAAGGGTGACATTTCATGTTCCAGAGAAATTCTGGTGAAAATATTTATTCTAGAAGAGAGACACCTAATTTAGCAGAAAGACATAAAAGGTCCTAATGACTGAAAGCTTCAATCTAATATATTAAGACTTGTAATGAGGCATGATTTTAAAATGGTTAGAATGGACGAGAAAAAGAGAAAAGCTTGCACAGGTACTTGGCAGCATCTCCTTCATGAAAAATATCTAGAGCTGTTTGCCTGTCTTTCTGAATGCTATGATGTAGCTAGCTGGAGGTTACGGGCTTGATCTGGAGATGGAGGTGTGTGTCTGCACACTGAGCTAACCCTGGTCTTCTGCCGATTTCTCCCAGCATCCAGAACATCCATTCCTGGATCTGTGCACCTTTTGTAGTTTGAAATCTCATTGCAGAATTTAGGGTCAGGGAAAGCCAAGGGCTTAAGTTAAAATTCTCTTTGTTTTAAGGACAGCATAAAGGCAAACCATGCTGAAACTTGGTGACAGACACAAACTACGCATTGAAAAGTGGTCAGAACAGCTTTTTAGCTGCAGGTGAGGGGTGGCTGAGGCTGCCCTGCCATCCTGCCTCCAGTCTGGCTCTTCCAGACTGCTGAATGGGGCAGGAGCTCCCAGCTCATACAACACCTGAGCAGGTATTTGCTTGTGCAACCCCCTCCTTTCTTTCTTTGTTCTTTTGCCCATCCACACCAAAGCTGTACTTTGCCATGAAAAGGTGATTTGTGGCACTTTTTATTCTCTTCAGCATCTTCAAATACTGTAAAAATATACATATACTAATTGTTAGACAATATCAGTAAATGAATGAATGAACTAATGAATGAATGTCAGCACTGTTATAATTTTTGTTCAAGGCAGCATTAAATGCTGTTTTGTTCCTTATTCACTTCATAAGGGATGTTTTGCTGTTGCCTGTGTGCAGGGTACTCCATTGTAAGCATTGCTGTAGAAACCTGCATGAAACATGGAGGGAGATATGGCTGGCTCTGGAGAGAGGAAAGCTTGGAAATGTATGCATATGGCTTGAAAGCACGCTAAATGCAGCTCTCAATGTGAATCTCTGCCTTAATAAGGAGCTGGGTTGGGGTTTTTCTCTTCAGTGGAGTTTTACCTTGTGCCTTTCTAGCACTTACTGCAGGAAGCATTCCCCCTCCTGGAATCATGAGAAGTGATGTCAAAAATTACTCTGGTCTATAACTCTTTGAAGTAATGGCGGGTAATTTTGAGTTGTTTAGCTGTTTTCTGTGTCGATAAAAGGAGTGGTGGGATACCTGTACCTAGATATTACCAAGTACTGAAAATGCCAAGAAGTTCTGAGAATGACTGAAATGTGACAGTAACCCAAAGCAGTTTGATCTTAAATTCCAGTCAAGTACATGGCAACTGCCAACTGCAATGCTCCTGGAAGGTTGCCATCATAAACCAAAGTACAGCAGCTACTACTTGCATGTGTAAATCACAGCCAACATATTCACTGGCCGTCACAGCAACATGCAGCCAAATTTGCCTTAAAATTACCATCTTCATACATTGGCTGAGAGCATCTCTGTAAAGCAGTTTTATGCTGTCCATCCTCTTGCCATGCAGTGAGCTGGGAGGGAATGCCATTCTCTGAGACTGCTAATTCCACACCATCCATGAATGCAGAAATGTTTTTGGATTAAAAGGTAGTGTGAAGGTGAAAATTTTTGTTCTGGAATCAGGGTGGAAGCAGTGGGGGAGAAGAGTCTCAAAGAAACCAGTAACTGAAATAATAAAAGTATAATAAGAGGAAAGAAGAATGCATCTTGGTTCTGATTGATTTTCACCACATCCCTTTCAATCACAGAAAAATGTGATGTTCCAGTTTGTTCTGCAAATATTGTCAAGATCATTAACTTATTACAAGAC
Organism: Dasyornis broadbenti; assembly: GCA_013397935.1. Lineage (NCBI taxonomy): Eukaryota > Metazoa > Chordata > Aves > Passeriformes > Dasyornithidae > Dasyornis > Dasyornis broadbenti. The sequence continues at coordinate 293,950 of VZRN01003162.1, read as the reverse complement.
TTTCATGCAGCAGGTTTTTAATTAAAAAAATAAAAGGCAAGACTCAGCCCTTTTTATTTGGACCACTCAGTTTGCATTTCAATCTTTTTTATGGATTCCTTGTTGAGCCCTTAGTTGCATGTCACTTACACCCGCTGCATCTACGCTTTGGCATGGTTTGAAATGAGAGAGTAGAACTGTCTCATTCAAATTCGGCAGACTTTTCTATCTAAAAATTCCCACACACCTTCTTTTGCAATCCTGTTATACAGGAGCAGAGAAACAATGCTTGCAACAACAGAGGCAGCATTCATGAAAAAATGAAACTAGGCACTGATTGCCGGAGATAGAGCCCACAACGAGCCACTTTAAGTTATATGGTTCTCACTGATTTAACTCCTGAAGGAGGAAAGAACTCACAATTAAACTGCATGAAAATTGGAGGTTCTGTGTCGTATGTGGTCTCCGAGTTATGTAGCAACATTTACCACCCTGCTGAGTTTTCACTTCCAAGCAGTTTAGCTGTATGTGTGTGTCTAGTTTATTGCTTATTTTATTTTTCCTTGCCTGTTTTGCTTTCCCCAGCCTTATTCCCCAGGATGTTGTTTCTGGTAGCGGGATGCAGGGTTTGGATGAATGACTCCACAGGGGTTCTTCTGCTCTGTATTCTGCAGGGGCTCTCCTTAAAACCCCTTAAAGCCTGCTGGCAGCAAGCAGACACAGCTGACATGTGACCTCACGACAGCTTTCCTCCGGCGCTGCACAACACCCTCTGGAATATTGTTACTAATTCTTATTTGTTAAACCCTGACACTGTGCCAGACAGAAATACCAAGCCAGTTCTGGTGTCAGAGAGCCGTAGTCCAGAGAGACATCGAAGGGTAAATGCATGGGGAGACTGAAGAGGAAAAAGAAATTCATATGTAAGTGTGATGTGTATGCTTAATGTGTGTAAACACTGTCAGACCTGACCACAAAATCAAACTTCCAAACAGATTTACAGCAGGTGACTTGCAGTAGGTTTTGCAGCAGTGCATTTGTACCTGAATAAAGATGTTAATAATCCAGAGGAAAGACGCTGGATGAGAAGGAGCTTAACAGCAATCAGACCACACTTTGATGAGCTGCAAGTGCTCTCCTAATAAGTTCAAATCAACTGACTACAACAGCACGGTTTTCATCTTGTTTGAATGGTGGTGACCTTCCTGTGTCTGCTGGGGCTACTTTCATTTACATGACATCAAAAGCTGAAGCCTTGGGATTTTAAAAATCTTTCATTTTGAATTTTAATAAGCTGGCATTACCATATTTCCCTTCAGAAATTACTATGAACTCTGTTTATAAGTCTACAATATATATTTATTATTTTCCATGCAAAATATTGACAGGTTACAATATTACTTAATGAGCACTATTAATCCTTTATGAAAATACAAGTGTTTGCCACATTTTCTTTTCAATAATTTTTCCTGTCCACTTGTCTACTAGGTCTACATCTGCTCTGTTTATATGCTTCCTACTCCCATTATCAGGGAGTTTCTCACTGCCTTGCAGAAATGTGCTAAGTAGCTTGACAAATGTTTATCGTATGCAGTTCATTCTTTTTCTCCTTTCTCCAGGTGGGAGATTGTTTATCTAACAGTGTTGTACTTTCAGGAGAGTTTTGTAAATTATGTGTGCACTATATGTATGCTATAAAATACTGTGTTAACAAAATCAACGAGTGTCTATAGCACTTAGAAAAAAAACAAGACAGTGAGGTTTTTAGCTCCCACAGAAGATTGTTCTGGTCTGAAAATTTTCTTCTGCACAGCTGAGCTTCATTCAGTTGTGATAAACTCCTTTTCTGTCTGTAGCTATAGCAGCCTTGTTATAGAAGGAGATCATTAGATTTCCTGGCTGAAAGAAATAGCACATGGAAGCTGAGATGGCATTTTAAAGTTTGTCACTGTAGAAGCAAAGATCACTATCATTCTTGGCTTAGAGCTCCTTGCCAGTTGATTGCTTCAATTGCTCCATCGTAGGCCAGCTGGCAAGGAACAAAGTTGGGTCATCATTTGGGAAGAAAAGAAGACATCAATACATGTGATTTTTTTATCTATCCCTCATCATGGCAAATATCTAAACATGATTCATTCATTGTTCATTACTTCAAAGTTCCACATATGCTTAGGGGATTATTATTTGTGTATCACTCCTATTTTCCTAATATTGAGAATATTTGTTTGATCTATGTAAGCTTTGTGGTTTTATGTCCTGTTCTTCATGGGACATAAAAAACATGTTTAGGAAAGATGCAAAATTCCAATTCTATTGTATCAAAATTTCTGCCATTTTTCTCATGCTCTTGGTAAACTCTAGTGTGATTTTTTTCCCCCTGTGCTACAATAAGTGATGATTTTAATCACTATAGCATTTTCCCCATGGTTGTTTATTATGAAAGCATTCAAGCCCCTGTGAAGTGAAAGAAAGAAAAAAAGCCAGTTTGCATTTAAAAAGAGAATTTACATTAACTCATTTCTACATTGGATTTTTTTCAGTAATTTTTACATTTGTTTGAGATTTTACTTTTTAATCTGTAGGGCAGGGACCACAGTAAGTGTGTTATGCCTGATGCCAGTAGTTCATGAAGAATGAATATACTGTGATGGATTGCTTTCTTTCAACAATTGAAGTAAACAGATGGAAATTTTTACCTTGAGACCTAATAAGAGATGATGAATGAGAACTTCTGTAGAAATGGAAGGAAGGTGTACTCTCCTAGGGCATAGCAAACTGCTGAATAGTCCCTGGGAATATGATGAAAAGCCAGCAAGCAGCTCCATGGAAATAAACACTTTTCCAAATAGAGAAAGCGAGGCACTCAGTAAAGCATGACTTCATAGACTGATAGAATACCCTTAGTTGGAAGGGGCCCACAAGGATCATTGTGTCCATTGGTCTACAAAGTGATGATGACTGGGCTAAATGAAAGCTCTCTTTTCTCCCAGTTTTTCTCTTTTGCTCTCTTTGTAAGACTGAAAAGTGAGCAGCTCTTTCAAATTTCAAACTTAATTTAGATAGAACAGAAAAGGTGGTGGCATTGTTAGGCTTACAGGCTTTTTCTCTTCTGTGAGGAAATTATTATCTAAAATGCAGTTTCAGGCATTGAATTTCTGCTAGTTCCAAGCTGGGACACCATGACATTTTAATTTTAGGCTCTGATAACCAATATCTTGCGGTTCTCAAATCCATTGAATATTTTGATAGATTTGAGGTCTGGCCTAGCTTTGACAAATTGTTCCCAATTATAATCTCGCCACCACAAAACATGAAGGCCAGCATGGTCAGGCTTGCTCCTTGCTAAGGCTACCTGACCATCTCTTTTTGCTTATTGGAACTGAATCTCGCGTCCCTGTGCTGGAAGCCTGTTAATAGAGGTTACAAGAATTTCAGTACTCCCACTACAAATGCTATTAAATTAACTTAACTAAACACTTGTTAATGAGAGCTAAAAGTAAAACTCAGAGAAATACACTGAATTGCTTTGAATGATAAAAAAGGCTTAGTGCATCCATACAATGTCCCAGAATAGATGGAATTTACCCAGTTAAATCAATAGCCTGCAGCCTATATTTACAAAAATGGCAATCTCCTTTTAATGAATCAAATTGTCTTTGTTTTACTCATCAACAGTCAGACACACTATGCACAATGAAATTACTTCTTTAGAATTGTCTCTGTTTTTTTTCCTTCCTTCTACTCCCACCACCTTTTCTTATTTTCCTGTAAATTTGATGGAAGGCATTCTGACTCCTTGCAGCATATGCTCAGTAAGAACAGAGAGGCTCTCAGTCCCTCTTGGAAGGCACTGCAAATTGAGAAACAGAACTTTCATTTCTCCCGTTGGTATGTTTGATTGCCTGTGCTTTGCCTCAAAACACAGTAAAAAACACTGCTGATGGATCGACCGCATTCATTTGCACATATGACATTTGTAACAGCATTTTAAGCAGATGTGTTCAGCGTGAAGCTCCCTCAATTAATGTATCTGAAATCACCAGCCTTACTGCAGCATTCAGAAATGTGTATTCATTTAAAAATGTAATAACTTGATGATATACCTCTAAATGCATGAGTGGTTTAGTCATGTACACATGCCTGCCTCCTGAAAGTCAAACATGGGACGCTTTCAGGTGCTCATAGTGGTCCTGCATCTTTTGTCTGCATCTTTTTTCTGTGTTGTTGAATCCAAGGGTGCTGGATTTTTCTAAATCAACACAGTAGTTACATCAGTGTTTTTAAAACAAATTTTTAAGCCTGTAGAGTTAAATGAAAATGGGATGTCTGAACTGTGTTGCTGAATAAGAGGAATATGGAAGTGATGGGCAGGAAGAAAACCTGCTATTTAGCATCATCTGTACTCTCAGGATGCACAGCTGACTGTATCGCTGCTCTGATGGATCTCTAGCAAAGTACCTTTTGTACAGGTTCAACCAAAGTCAAAAATCAAAAGAGACTGGGATGATGGATCAGGAGTACAGGTAGTGATTTCCTCAATTCTTCCAGTAATAAGGAATAATATTGATAGGAACAGGCAGATCCATCAGGTCTCTATGTGCTTCTGAGGTTGGTGTAATCAAAGAAATTTTGGTTTGCTGACCATGGGATGATCTACTCCACATATGGTCTACTGACACCTGATGGAATCCACTGATCTCAGGGGAAAAAGATCTCTAGCACAGGAGCTAGCAGGGCTCATTGGCAGAGCTTTAAAGTAGCCTGGAAGGGGGAAATGGACAAACCCAGGCTGGCCAGTGATGAGCCATGGGACGGTGTGTTAAAACTTGAGGAAAGAAGCTCTAATGGCATCCCTCAATCTGCCTCAGGAGGTGTTGGCTACAACGTACCACACCTGAAATGTCTCTGTACTAAAGCACCCAGCAGGGGCAAACAAGGGGAACTCGAGGCTTTGGCCCGGTGCCAGAGATTTGACATCATTGGCACAAGTGAAAGCCGGTGGGATGAGTCCTGTGACTGCAGTGCCCTGTTGGATGGTTAGAGGCTCTTCAGGAGGGACAGGCACGGCAGGAGAGGTGGGGGGTGGCACTGATTGTGATAGAAGGGATAGAAAGTATGGAGCTCACAGCTGGCAATGGCACAGTTGAGAGCCTCTGGATGAGAATCAAAGCACAAACAAATAATGCAGTTGTCTCTCATGTCATGAGAGTCTGCTACAGACCTCCTGGCCAGGACAATGACACTGACGAGTTATTCTTTGAGGAACCAAGGGACACTTGCAAATCAACTGCCCTTGTCCTTATGGGGGACTTCAGCTTGCCAGAAATTGACTGGGAGCGTCACACAGCTGGTACAACCCAGGCCAGAAGATTCCTGAAGAACCTGAATGACAATATTATGGAACAGTTCCTAAGGGAGCTGATCCCCTGAGAAAATGTTTTTTCAGGTGCTGGGGACCATCAGTGCTGGTCATTTTTTGAACATCACCTCCTAAGTGTTCAGGAGCAGCCAATCCCCAAATGTCAGAAGTCAAGCAGGTGAGGCAGAAGGCTGGCTTGGTTGAACAGGAATCTTCTCTTGGAAAAAAGGCAAAAAAGGAAGGTGTATGCCCAGTGGAAGCAAGGCCAGGTGACTCTGGAAGAATAGAGAGATGCTATTGGCCATTGTAGGGAGAAAATTCATGTGGCCAAAGCTTGAAGGTGAGCCATGTGAGGAGTGACTGAGATCACTTGGTCTGTTCAGCCTGGAGAAGAAGAGACTGAGGGGAGACCTCATTTCTGGCTAAAACTTCCTCATGAGGGGAAGAGTAGGGGCAGGCTCTGATCTCATCTCTGTGGTGCCCAGTAACAGGACTCGAGAGAATGGGCTGAAGGTGTGTCAGGGCAGGTTTAGGTTGGATATTAGAAAAAGGTTCTTCACCCAGAGGGTGGCTGGACACTGGCACAGGATCTCCTGGGAAGTGGTCACAGCACCAAGCCTGACAGAGTTCCTGAAGCATTTGGTCAATGCTATCAGGAACATGGTGTGATTGATTCTTGGGGCTGTTCTGTGCAGGACTAAGAGCTGGAGTCCAGTGATCCTTGTGGTTCACTTCCAACCCAGCATATTCTGTGAAAGTAATACTGGATCTTGTGCTAACTGAGTTTACAGAACCTTGATTTATGTGACATACAGGTTAAGAGGGTTGATAGTAATAACATAATCTCATTTTCTGAACATCTCTGCACATCTTCAAAGAATGTTTTAATCCTGTATTTACTTGTATGCTGGCTATAGACATATGTCACATTTTTACTACCTAAACAAAGGAGAACCTGATTTCAGGTGTTAAAAGTGGTTTCATAAATAATAAAGAAAAAAAAAATAGAAGAAAAAGGTGGAGTTAATCTTTCTGAGCAGAGCCAATTTGTTATTTCACTACTTTCCACTTCGATAGTCACGTAAGCTGCACTCCTACTGAATAAATGACTTGTAGTCCTGTGAAAATAAGGAGACACCCTCATATACCCCATTTAAAAATGTGTGCAACTTCTAGAGGGAGGATATTCCATTGAGTGAAATGCTAGACAAGGGCTTGGCTTAACTGTGTGATTTGCTCTGTTCCTTTTTCACTGTCTGATGTTTGGCAGATCATTGTAGCCATAATCAGCAAGTCTATATAAATTGGGTGCATGAATTTATTGCTAGGTGTGAGTCTGACTTACTTTTTGGAAATTAGATTATGAACTGTAGCTGCCTGTGGAGCTGGGTTAGCCTTAGTCTAATTGGTGAATTATCTAGGATGTCCTTGTAACCAAGGGAGAGAGGTGAGTACCACCAGGTTTGAGTCAGCCCAGTCTAAAGGAGGTGTGTGAATAAGTGAACTTCTGGAGCTGCTGGTGTGTTGTCTTTCAATGTTGTAGGAACTGAAGCTTCTAATTCAGACTAAATACAGCTAGTAACTTTGAGTTGCAAAAGTCAAGTGAAGTAAATCCATCTGGTTTCATTCTTCTCTATGGACAGGACAGTAGATGGGCACTGTGAAAATAAAACACTAGGAACTCTTCAGTGCTTCTATCAGTGACTGAGACTTACTCCTGGTTTTGTCTCTCATACCACTGTAAACTCTGAACACCTGTACAGCTTAGCTTTAGACATGCACAAATACTCACAGATGTTAAGAAAATAGAGAAAAGGTGATTTCTTGGGGCTAGTTCAACTTTAACCAAATTTAATATAATTCAGTATGCCTGATTTTCAAAAACATAGTTTAAACATAGTTTAATCATGTGGTTTTTTATTTTGTTTTGTGGTTTTGGGGATCGTGTGTGTGTTTGGGTTTGGGGTTTTTCTTCTTTTTTTTTCTTTTTTTTTTTTTTTNNTTTTTTTTTTTTTCTTTTCTTTTTTTCTTTTTTTGTTTTTTTTTTTTTTGCATTAGGTAATTCTAAGTAAGATATCCTATAGGAAAATGCTAGATAACTGCCTCAGGCTGTGTGCTGTTCTCTGAAACCAGGGAATGTTTTGGGAGGCTGAATCAAAGAAAATCCAGTAATTGTATTTTTCTTCAAAATTTTAATTTTTTTTTTTTTTTATACATACCTTCTGATCAATTTAATTGGCTTTGAGAGGAGTATTGCAGCATACAAATTTTTTTTCTTCGTGGTTGTCTGTCACTGTATTATGACATTATCTTAAGTTTCAGGAACTTTCTGAAGTTGTCTTCAGCATTTTGTTTGGTGCAAGAGGCTGGCAGAGTAGATCAGCTGTAGAAGAGTGAGGTTTTCAGTACATATACTATTTAATATCTGATGCTTCATTTAAAATAACATTGGTAATTCTGGCTTTAGGATGTATAAAATATTCCCATCACAATTACACATTACATCTAACTCGCAATATTTTCCATTGCTCATAGAATCCTAGAATGTCTTGGGTTGGAAGGGACATTAAAACTCATTAATTCCATCCCCCTGCAATGAGCAGGGACACCTTACAGTAGACCAGGTTGCTCAGAGCCCCATCCAATCCGGCCTTGAACACTTCCAGACATATCCACAGCTTCTCTGGGCAATCTGTTTCAGTGCCTCGCCACCTTCACAGGAAGGAATTTCTTCCAAATATCCAATCTTTACCTACTCTCTTTCAGTTTAAAACCACTACCCTCATCCTATCACTACATGACCTTGTAAACTTGTACTTCAACCATGGCTTTATTTTTCTTTTTGCTTTTATTTCTATCTTCTTTGAAAGGGCTGGATCCAGTAAAACACTGCCACTTCTAAGCGCAGTGGTGCTGGCTGTGGTTGTTGATGCTCAGAGTGTGACTGATGGAGCTTCGCGCCAAGCAGAATCAGCTCCCCTGCAGGTGCTAAATCTCCTCATGGACTATTTAATCTGCAAACAGAGCTGTTATCTTTCAGCAGGAGTTTTTTTCTAGGTTCCATTTCTAAAAGCAACTGCAAGAACAGATAAGAAATTATATCAGAGTGAAATAAGAAATAGAAAAAGAAAGAAATGAGAATAAAAAATGGGATATGTTATAGAAGAGCAGATAAATATTTGAAAGAGAACAGTTATAAAATATTAAAAATTACATTCTTATTCTTCTAAGTCTTACAATCACAGGAAATCTTTTACATTTCTGTTATTTTAATATATAAATTAGTACATACAGGGGCTTCAAATGAGCTGACAATCTTGCTTCTGCAGTCAGTGTACAAGTATGTGAGATGTGGTATTTATCTTGAAGAGAAATGCAAGCTAGACAATTAATCCGTCAGAGAAGGTAGTATTTCAAAACTCAGTTTGTTCTGGTGTATAATATTTTGGTGTTTTTTAAATGGAATGTCAATGAAAATTTCCATGTGTGCGTTTCATTTTTTTTTTTTTCCAAATTGTCAGGAGCCCTGGTGTTATACCTTTGTGGTTTTTTGAGTTGGGAAGATCAGAAACAAGAGGCTTAATACCAGATAATATCTGATGGGAGATCAGCTTAGGTCTTTCATGTCCTTGGCTGGTGCTTTCATTCTCATCTTCTATTCAGTCTTGATCAAGAGCAAGGAACCTGCAACCTTGGAGCTAAATACAGATTGCCTGCAGCTCTATTTCACTGGCCCGTGGTACTAAGGTGTGACTTAACATGAGACTCATCAAATCAGTTTTTATTTTATTTTATTTTGTTTTCTTTTATTTACATTTATTTACATTTTTACCTGTTTTACTCTGAAAAAATTCTCTTTTCTCACAAGGAAAAGGTTCCTGTGTGAGGTTCTTGGGGATGAAGAGACAGCTCATCTGTTTCACAGAATATTCTGAGCGGGAAGGGACCTACAAGGATGATCAACTCTAACTCTTAAGTTCTGTTTCATGCTTTCCTGATTTCTCACCTGATGTTGTGATTCCTTCCTCAAAAGTTTATGATGCAAGGACAGGGTGAATTGATACACTGCTTCATTGTCATGTCTCAAAATTTGGTCATGATAATTCCCAAGGAGCTTTACTAAAGGCAATGTGGAAGAAATTAACCTCACACTGATTTTGCCTTTTAATTATAGGGAAAAATATCACTCCTAGGAGTATAAACAGTATTTTCTATATCAGGGAATTAAAATGCTGCCATAAATGCATATCCTATGGACTAGGTCAGTTTGGCACTACAGAAATACCGAAGAGTTTTGTTAATTTCAGTGGAATAAGACTAAAGTGCTAAAAAGCAGATATTCCTACTGGCAAATTGCTACCAAGAAAAGCATTTTTTGAACACTGAAACGACTCTGAATTGATTTACTGATTTATTGATTTACATTTCTTTAGCTCTGGACTCTCCTTACTTTCAAGACAAGATACATGATTTAGAAAGTACTCTACTATACTTAATCTTCTCTTGATCCTTGCTTGGAAGGAATTATGCAAGCCACTAAAAATAAATTTAGTAAGGTATAGTCCTACTTCAGCCTCAGATCTGCTCTGTGTCATAATGGGTGAATAATGGGGAAGATCAAGGCAGCATTTAAAATATTTATGCAGGCAGAAAAGACACTTGGTAAAATTAATCTACAGGAAAAAAAAAAGGGTAAAGTGCAGGAAAAGACTCTGGAAGAGGAAATTAGTGAAAGTACAAAAGTGTGTAATTTTCTGCAGTTTTAAAGGACTACTTAAGTGATTATAGCGTTCTTGTTTGTGAATGTCAGTTTTATAGAGAAGTGTCTCTGTGTTTCATTCACTACACAGAATAAAATTCAAAATTTCCCAAACTTTACCTGATGTAATGGATCTTTACTTAGTTAGAGCTCTTATGCTTTGGCTTTTTCAGAATGGTTGATTGTGAAAACAAATCTGTTGCTTTCTCTTTTCCCAAGTTCAGTACTGGAGGCAGAGGGATATCTGGTGACAGACACTGCTGTTCTTAAAACACACAGTCCTGTTCACTGCATAAGGCTGTGAAAGCTTAATACTTGGTGAAAGCTTAATACTTCAGATCATGAAGTATAGATGCAAGCTTTGTATTATCTTCCTAGAAAAAATAATTTGTTGATTGGTTCTTTATTTATTTATAATGTGATTTTTATATAATTTGTGGCTTTATGTGAAGTGTTGGAGAACACAAAGCAGCTATATTTTAAGTCTTTTATGTAGTGTTTGTTGTTTGCAATATGCCACAGATTTTGCTACCACTTACTTTGCATTGTAAGCAAAAACCTATTTTTCATGAAATTGCAACCTTGTTAGCTATCTTGATGGATGGTGCTTTGCATCATGGCGGAAGAGGCAAAGCGCTGACCTGCTGGCCATTGTTCTCAGCACTTTGTCAACACAGTCCCTCATGATGTGGACGTTCTGCTCAGAATCTGTCTTCTGATTTAATAATAGAAGAATTTTGTTAATATGTACTCTGTTCCCTGAGGCAGTGAACTATGCAATGATTAATAGCCTCAAACATCTATAAATGTTTCCTCTGAGTATTTTGCATTGCTTTGCAAATAGTAAGTTCCACAATATTCTTCTAACATACTTTATGTTAAGTAATTTTTATTTATCTTTCGTATTTGAATATTTCCTGCTATGTGGCTTACATGTGGCTAAAATGAATCACCTAACATTGTGTGCCACTGAAACCTCCTGCATTATGCTGTGAATATGCCCACAGAGAGAAGATGGTGACAGCCTTTGTGTGGGCACGCACAATTTCAATTTAATCCCATTAGCCCCCATGCCAGCAGAAGTGCAAGTGCAGCAAATGCTTTGTGATCCAAGAATGCATTGATCCCAAGCACACCTCTTGAGCTTGTCTCTGGCAACCTGTCTGGCTTAGATTAAATCTGTCATGTACCACCACTGTGGACAAAAACTTTCATGCTCAGAATTTATTTTCTGGGTAGATGTTTTGCCTATGTCAACCCACACGCACCATTAACCCATACAAAGGAAAAGTCATTCAGACATTAATATTTTCTTAGCTTTTTAAAAATTATTATTATTGTTAATTATTTTTGCAAAAGAACCCCTACCAACATGATGGTGATTTTAATACACCTGGCTCACAAGCAATTTTGGACATCAAATAGGTTTTCATCCTTATGCCATTTATATAATGTGAAAGTATTCGAATTAGTGCTAGAAACACAATTTCTAGGCTTTTTGAAGATAGACTTGAAAATGAAGTATATTACTCAGAATTTTGAACAAAATACATTTGAACTGATGTGTAAGTGAAATCAGAGGTTACCCACAGCCAAAAATGGTGAGTCTTGATTCTAAATTCAAATCTAGTGAAATTCGGACCTTAAAAATATGACTGTTTTTCGAATCTTTTCAATCAAAATTTTTTTAAGAACACCCTGGATCATGCTATTACTCAGCATATATGTCGAAGTAATATTCCTGAAAACAGATTTTTTATAGTAGCCAAACTGAAAAAAAACATAGTTTGTGACCAAAGGAACCAGGGTGGCCCATCTATATAAACATTCTCTTTGTGTTATAAAAATCCATGCAGAGACGTGTGTGACTGACAATCCATTTGGATGTTAACTTTGGTAGCGCTCAGGAATGCTTAAAGAGTATATTAACAGCTCAGGAACTTCCTCTTGCTTTACGCTATGAATTGTTGGTTCGTTTGTTGATTTATTAGTATCAAACACAGAGGTTTTATTCTTGTGTTTGTGTTTCAAACTGGGAAGTAAAGCGTATGGCTCTGAGATAGAGAATGTTTTATGTTTTATACTTGGGTCCTGCATATGTCATGAAGATCAGACTTTTAGGTGTTCACAGTGCTGGATTAGGGCAACTGGAAATCTCATCAGGGAAGAGACCTGGAAATGTTCATTATCTTAGCTAATCTTTGGTAGTTAGAATTTCAGTACAAATAATTGCAAAGTGGTGCTTATGGGAAAAAACCAAAAACTAACTTCACAAATGGCCCTTGACCAGTGGATCATTACTGCTGAAAGGTTGTAGTGGATAGTCCTGTGAAAGATTCAGTTAAATCTACAGGAGTGGCCCTGTAGAATTAGAAATTTAGGGTTTATTAGGAAAGTAATAGAAAACTAAACTTGACAATGTCAGTCTTGTTGCAGCATTCCAGAAGGCCCTTTTACACTGAGTACTGTGGGCTGTCCTGGTCTCCTTCTCCCAGGAACACTGGGAGTAGAACTGGCAGTAGGACTGAAAACTGTCCAGAGAAAGGCACCAAGGATAATCCAGGACTGTTAAGCTTGTTCATTTATTTTAATTTTCTAAAGTTATCACAATGTCTACAATAGGATGAGAGATCAAAATGGACTACTTCAAAGCTAGGAAGAAGGTTATTCTCTAACTGGTGTTGTGACACATTAATTTTATGACAGGAATCCCTCTTCATGTGTTGTCTGGATAAAGCCAATAAACACCATCTACAGTAGCTTCTCAGCTGAAGTATTTGCAGTTTCAGGTACTGCGCATCAACTGCTTAATCCTAGACCGTTATCACAGCCCTAACTGGATCACATAGGATGTTTCTTTTCATCTTTTTCAGAAAGAAAGATGCATTCCTCTTTTTAAAATGTTTGTCTGTGAGGAGAAGACCTCTAAGAACCTTGCATATTTCACCAATAAAGCTTCATTGAATTAATTTGGCTTACAGAAAGGGTTTCCTATGAGATTGTGAGCTTTTAAATGTCTGTGTGTGCACAACTCTGTTGGAGACAGAGTGGTCTCAGCTGAGTGGTGGTGGTAGTGCTGGTAGTGGTGGTGTGTGCTTTTAATAAGTCTGGTTTTACTTTTAGCTGTAAATTTGCTGTGAAAAGAGCAAGCATCCAAAGAGCACACTGTTAACAGAATGCCTCAGGGGCAAGGAAAATGTGATTTTCTGCTTCATAGAAGAACCAGCAGGCCAAATTCTCCATCTCTTTTGGTTTTGTTTTGGTGGTTTTTTTGGTGGGTTTTTTGGTAGTTTTTTGGGGTTTTTTCTTTTTTTGGTGTTTGCTTGCTTGTTTTTTCTACTCCTATAGCGTTTTCATCAGACATAAGAAATGTAATAAGCAATTACTAACAAACACTACTGAAATTGTTTATTTTAACGTTCTGAAATAGAAGTGAAAGATATGCTTTACATTTTTACTTTCTTTGAGGAGTCTACAAGAAATCTACTAAATGTTTGTTATTTTTATTTGTCTCTATTATTTTTGTCCCCAAGAAAAGTACAAATTTAAATAAATATGTATCATAGTGAAGGTTGCAAAATGTTTATTTTAACTCTGACTGACATTCTTATAATGACAAACCATGAAATTATAATGAGCTGATATGGTCCTGTGCACAAGCATTTTTTGAACATTTGTGTTGCTGAGAACCAAGTCCCAACACAAAAGAAAAAAACAACAAAAGCCATATTTACGAATACTGTGTTTGAGGTAGATGTTTTTTAGAAAGGTGTCTGGGTGAACCACTAGAAATCGTTGACCAGTTCAAACACTGACCATCTGAAACATAGGTTTGCTGAAATGCAAAACCAGCTGCTGACAGAAATATCCTAATCTTCACGGAAAGTATTTTATTTCAGTTTATTCAGTAAGTTCTACGTAGTTATTTGTTCCCTAAAAGTTAAGAAATGGTCTGAAATTATAAAAGCCTGAAAGTTAGTCATATTTTATAGTTTCAGTCTATGGTCAAAATACAAGTACTGCTTACTAGTTTTAAAATCTTACAGACTGGGCTAACCTCCACTGACTGCAAACCAAGCCTAGGTTACATGCTGAGATGAGGTTCTTAGCTTTCAGACGGGTGAAGTTAAGTGAGATTACTCCCTGACTGAATTGGTTTAATATTGTCCTTTCTGTTTATCTTAAACTGAGATACGATTTTCTATCCGTATGCATGCACCCAAATAAATAACCATTATCTTATTAGTAAGAAATACTCCATTCACTATTTTCATACTTAATCCAAAGGAAAAATTAAGGATTTGAATAAATTTTACCAAGTGACAAGGGTATGTTAGTCACTGTTTATGGGTATATTTAGCATAATGTTCCCTGATTGCAAGCAGAGAGGAAAAATTATACCAGCCATAAAGACTCAACTTTTCATTAAAGAAAAAAACTACACATGGAAAACAAGATTAAACTTGAAGATCTAAGTCAAACTCTTCTGCTGACTCATTAAACTCCTGTTTAAATTTGGTAATTCCAATCATTTTGATTTAAGTCTGTGCACTCTTACATACAGTGAATTGTCCCATTAATTTTAATGTGTTTATTTGATGTGCTAAACAAAGCACCTGCTTATGTCTTTGCAGAAAGTAAACCTTGGAGCGTAAGGTTTCCATTTTAATTGTTAGCTACTCTTGGTTTTGCTATTAATTTACAGTTTTATATTTTATTTTAAAAGATAGCGTGTATATTAACCACTTCATCTACAAGTCTTGTGTCAGTAGTGGGTTTGTTGAAGACTTTCTTCTCTGTGTGACTGAAGTGAGTCACAGGAATATTTTGCCCTGTTCCTTCAAGAGCTGGTCTGTGAAATAGGCAGAACTTAAGGAAAGATGAGAGTAAAGAAGTAGAGTATCTGTGCTTTTATAAAACCACTTTTTTGACTTCTAAGCCTGTTAGCAGGGAGAGATTTTTAAAGTTTTTTTTTTTTAAAAAACTTTTATTCTTTCGGTACAGAAAGTGCCAGTACAAAATGGCTGTGGAAATTTAAGTTTATGCTAGGACGAGAAGTCAGATTAATTGTCAGGTTATTTGTATTGTATTTCTGATTCAAATAAATTCAGTATTGTAGTGCATTTTGCGAGATTTCCCACTGAAAAAGGTCAAAGGACTAAATCAATGATAGCTGAGAGAATTATTCATATTGTCAATGTGCTTGCAAGTACTCCTAGCAAACCTGCTACACTTGAAAGTTAAAATTAATCTACTGATAATGTCAACTCTTTAAAGATGCCTTCAACAAATGAATTCACTTGTGGCGTTGCCCTGAAATATTTAAAGTTAGCCTTTTCACGCTGGCAGTGAATAGTCTAACACACTAGTTTATTATAGCAGCTATGCTGGAGTAGTAGAGAGGAGAGATGACTTTAGCAGAGGTCCAGACATCCAGCAGGCAAATGTGTAATAGTATTCCAAAAACCTCATGTTCAAAAAGTAGGTCAGGAAAGGAGAAATAGGAATTCAGAAAAAAAGCCATCAGTGGTTTACTGTACATAGAAAAAGTAAATGAAAAGCGTCAGCGAAGTATTGGCTCGATAGGCTTCCATGATTAGGCTGAGAAAAACTGCAGGATGTGTGCATTCAGTACGTCAGCATGACTTTATCAGGAAAAAGCAAAAGCACCTTTATCTCTTAAACTGGTAGAAAAGGGATGTTTTATGCTAAAAACAAACAGGACTTTACAAACTTGCTGATATCTTGGTGTGACACCTGGCACTCAAAAACTTAGAAAAAGTAGCTTGAGCTGTCAGAACTTTGAAGCGAAATATTTTTTAATGTAATGGAGATTTGATTTGATCTGATTTATGAAACTGCCATGTTTTTATGATGCATCATGAGCAGCTATTCTGAAAACAGCTCTAAGAGAAGTAGATAATGTTTCATTTTCAACCCATGCGTGTGAATGAATAGCTGTTACTCAGCTCTTGGTTCCAAAGGCAGCAGCAGCTGATGCAAGGAGCTGTATTTTTGACCCCCAGCTCTGGTTAGTGTTTGCTGCAGGAAGCAGTTGCTCCCCTGCCTTGCCATTCCTTGTGGAGTTCCAGTCATGCAGCAGTGTTCTGCCCTTATCTTTACTTAGTGACAGCTCTTCAAATGATTGAAAGGAGGGGAGGAAAATGGTCCTCTTGTTTATTTTCATATAAATGCCCCTCATACTCAGTAAAAACAGTGTGATGTTTAGAGAACATGTGCTGTTGAAGTGTGGGAATAACTTTAATTACTAATCTTGTGGAATGGAACACAATGCATCCTGCAAAAGCACTCCTGCACATGAGAAGAAACATCCCTGCTCCTATGTTAGTAATGGTTGTGATTTCACGAGACAGTTCTGTTCGCCCTTATGCCTATTTGGCAACCTTCTAAGCCTTGTTAAAGAGCACAAGAATTTTCTGCTAGTTAATCTGCAGCAGTTATAATCTGAGTATATGTATGTATTGTTATGTGTGCCTTTGAATTGCAAATCTATTCCGTGGCTTTTAGAGTCCAGGGTTATTTTTTATGTGACCAGCATTTAATCACTATCATGCTTGAACCTCACTGAAGCTGGCAGCGTTACAGATGTTGTTTTATGTGACCTGCCTTTAATCACAGATGATCTGTGAGTCTTGTTAAACAGGGTAGGATCACAGAGATCCTATTTTAACATTCTCTAACGTAGTAACAAGAAATCTTTGTGCCAGTGGGATGTATACGTATGTTTCCTCATTTCTTTCATCTAAGTAATTAATTTATCCTGGAATTTTCAAAGAAATTTGTAGGATTCCCTATCAAACTCCTCCTATTTCAAAAGTAAGTTTGAAAATGTTTTAATTTCAAAACTGATCTAGATGCAAACATTCTCTCCCTGACTCTCTACTTCTCCCTTTTCCTCTCCCCTTTTCCCTTTCTCTTCTTCTCCACTTACAAGTGACTGAAATCTAAAAAAATTTGGCATAGAAAATATTTCTTACAGCTGACATTCCTAAAAAAACCCCACACTTTCTTTTTCTGAACCCTTCAGAAAATGCATATCTTTTATTTTAGTTAATGATGGCAGAAAAACCAGCATTTCCCTTTAAAACAAGCCCACCTGTTCTTAAATGACCCGAAGGTTGCAACTGAATGTCATTATATTTATGTATTACACCATACTGCTGAAGCTGTGGTTGACACATTCGCTGCCATTTTTTATGATTCTCTGTCACAAGTCAAGTTCAATATTATCTCTATAATTATTATTCTCCAAAGGTTTACACCGAGGCTACACCTCCATGGACACAGTAGTTTAATAAGTTCAGCAGATCCTGGGGCCATGCTTACACTGAGGAGAAGCCTGAATTGTTGGTGGCAGTTGCCATTCAGGTGTGTGGAGCAGGACCCTGGGCTCCTAAGTACCTGATTTAGCAGTGGTGAACAGCTGTCAGCAACAAATTTTGATAAAGTTAGCCTCTCTTTCTCAGTTCAATAATCTTGTTTCTTGTTGCTTGATCCTCAAGCCAAATGATTTTAGAGTTATTGCATGATGTGGATCAACAACACATACTTCTTTGTTTGAGCTTCTTGGCTATTTTCCACAAGGAACACTCAAGTTTAAGTTCCAAAAAATTTTCAAGAATCCAAGAAGCATTTTTGTTCCTTAGTGGGTAATATGAAGCAGAGGCATACCAACACTAAAAAAAAAAAAAAAAGTGAGAAGGGGAAATAGGTGGCAAGGAGTGAAGGAGAAGAAAGAGAAAATAAAGAATAGGCTGCAAAAGAGGGTGGAAGGTGGATGAAAACATGGCAGGAGTTGTAAGTAAGTGGTGGGGATTGGCATTTCTCTGTCCATTTGCTGTGGTCAGAGGCTTCACTGGAGAATGAGACTGGCTGAGGTGTTTGCATTTGAGGATGAATGAATTCAAATCACAGTGAAACCAACCTTCTCTGAGAAAGGAAAGCCTCACTAGCTTTTCTTTTTTGCACATGGGCGTTTCCATGATTCAATCATATTTATGTACATATATCTTGGATCTACAGTTTGGTGTAATAACAAATGGTTATTTTTTAATGATGATTTTTATTAAATTTAATTGAATTTATCCAAAAGAAAAATTCAGAAATTGGTTATATTTGTATGTAGCCAGTCAGCGATGGAATAATTGGCATAGACATGTAGACTCTCAGTAAATGAAGTGACAAGGATAGTGAGATCAACCCTGCCAAGAATACAGAGTGATTGTTTCTGTCCTAATTTTATATCAAAATGGGGACTCTACTTTTAATACATTAATACATTCTTCTGTTCTTAAATTTGGTATTCTTATCTTTGGCTTTCTCATCTGTACTCTCACAGAAGACTGTGTTCACCTTCACTTTAAATTATGTGAATTAAATAAAAAATATATATATATATATTTTCTGTTGTAGTATCAGTGCTAGTTAGTATTACTTTATCTGTTCAATATTATTCAGCAGGACCAGTTGTAGCTGCAGACAAAGCTGTTAGGAAGAAAACAGGAAAGACACAGAACAATTTCAAAGATTAAATGTCTCCAAGAGAAATGTGAGGCCCTGTGAGAGTAGAGGGAGTGCTAATAATGGGGAAATGTCAACCTCTATCCAGGTGGGCTAACAAGATTGTAAGGCTTAGGACTGAAAGACAGAGAAAGCTCAAAAGTGGCTCTTAGCCCAGGAGAAAAGAACATCAGCCAAAACTTCTGGAAATGTTTTCCTGACAAATTGCTAAAGAGCTGTTGCAGCAGGGTTATAATTCTTCGACTGAATTTACATCAGCTTCATTTGCAATGAAAGGACAATATTTAAATAAGAACTTACAGCCTGAATTATTAAGTGCATTCTTTGCTTCAGTGGGAGTTAGTGATGCTAACTACTGAATATTCTAAATATTTCTGAAGTTTTCGACCAAGCTGTGTAGGCCAATTATTATTTTAATCCTCATTGACCAAACAACTAATACATTATTTTGTTGAAACACGTATCATTAAAAATATCTGTGTTCCAGAGAGAAGGGGGTTTTTTTCAAGTAGAGTAGCTGAGGGATTTTCTATTTAGGAGTACTGAGCAGGAGTTTTTCCTGATCCAAGCCAAAAAGAACTAAATCATAATGGATCTTGCCTCTGAGTGAGGTGGAAGCATCCAAGCCTGTCAGGTGAGGTAGGTGGTAGAGAGAGAGTGAGGGAACCTAAATGAAAATTGTCATATATTGAACAAGGTGTGTTGTCACACGTGAGTAAACTGCAGAAGGACCCTGCTGATCACCTCTTGAAAGACATGGACTGTGTTTATGGAGAGAGGTCACGACTTGAGGCAGGCAGGACTAAAAGAGGCAGTACCTACTAGAACCCATCGCTTGAGTTCTCTCAATTTCAGTTGTTCAACATGTAACCAGCCTGTTCATGAATATTAAAACTCTTCTGTGTCCCAAGTGGTTTTTAGATTAGTTTAATAGCTTAAGCACAGTGTTCAGCAACCATCAAAGAATAAGAGCCCTGCACTTTGTTCAGGAAATATTAGGTAAGACAAACCTGTCAGCGTGGTCGCCCCTGCTAGTCTAATACAGCTTTTGAACACTGGAAGAACAATTTGTGTTTGCTTTGCTTTGGCTTAGTTCCAGTCATCTGAGAAATGTAGTGCTGTGCTCTTTTAAGTGTATTAAACCATTCTTGTAAAGTGAATTATGCTGATAGCTTGTTTTCTTGGAGGAGAAGACAGCAATAAAAATGATTTGTGACCTTTTTTTAAAAAGGTGGACTTCAGACATCCAAGAAATCAAGATTTGTCCAACATGAGGCCCTTTCACTTGCTCAAGCAGACTATTAGCTCTTGTCACTGGGGCTTTTTTGTTTGTTTTGACATACATTGTCCCCTTTTAACAGCCATTCTGTGGGTGATGCTAAAAAAAAAAAAAGAAAAAGAAAAATCTCAAAAATATCATAGGGATACCTGGATCACTTCATATTCTTATAAACCGATCTTTGGGACCGGTGTGAAGGAGAGAAAAGCTGTTAATATATGTAGAATTAATTCTGATGAATTATTTAACATGTAAGAATATAGTGTATAATCTCTTTGAATAATCCTCCCATCTTAAAGCCTTCAGTTCTTTTGGGATTTAACAATGCTGGCTGATAGTACTGAGGGTTGTAATACATTCTGGTATGTCCTGTCTCATTTCAGTACAGGTAAATGAAAAGCAAATTTAATTCTAATTAGCCAGATGGATTGCTCAAAGGACAAGGTCTGTGAGGTAATGTTTAAGCTTTTAATTTCTTGTGATCTGAAATTGAGGTTATATATGATTGATTATTTGAATAGCTGAAAACTTTAGAAAGTCTTAAGCAAATGAATTGGACAGTCTGAGAAATAGTGGTAGCTTGCATCCAGAGCCTTTTTAAGACAGTTCTTCACTGTCTTATAGTGTGTTATGGCATTTAAACAAAGACGTGGAATTCCTTTTCCATTCTGAGCACAAAGTCAGTAAGTAGCAGAGCTTTCCGTGCCTGACATATGGGTTCCTTGGAAGAATTTATTATATATTTTACCTCATTCTTTTGACTTTTTTCTTTTCATTTGACTTGACTTGAAAACCTGGCAATGCCATCTCCCTGGGGTACAAAGTCCAGTTTTGTTTCCAGATAATCCAGAAAGCTCTGAACAGAAACCCAGTAGGATATTTTAAGTTTTGGCTTCACTTAATCTGTCACAGTTCATGAAGAAAATTTCAGTAGGGTCACAGAAATAAATATGCTCCAATGGTGCTGTGACCATAAAGTCCATTATTTGAGGCACTTTTAGTGAATAAAAACTCTTTACAATGTGCGGAGAATGGGTAAGGCTTTATTTTTTCCCTGTGGTGCCGCATGGAGCTTTAGTCTTCCATCTTCTGGAGGGATTAACTAAAACTGGAATAGGCACTGAAGAAGGAGAAAAATTAAATACAGAGATATCAAAAAAAGACTAAGAGGCCTTGGCTTGTTACATCTTCTAAAATGGAGGCTGAGTTGGTTGATTTTCATACATTATTAGATAGGTAAATAACATAGAGGAGAAGATCCATTTAAGGTATAGAATTATACTGGCACAAAACCAAGTACATGTATAGTATTTATAAATACATCTAAGTCAGAGTTTAAGAGAAATACAGAAGACATTCTTGGATTGCTTTCTGCTAGGTTAGTAAGATGCAACTACTGTTTGTCTACCGATGTGATCAATTTATAAAGGAGTTTGTGAATTGTGGAGGTATTAAGTTTTCTACATGAGTGAACAAGATAAACAGAATTATACCTTTGGATTACCTTAATTTCTATTACGTATTCAACTGGATCTATGAGGCTTGAAATGTTTTCTGTAAGAGTTTGCTGATCCATCAAAATTATCACAGGTTTACTTTTCTTGAGGGCTAAACTCTTATATTCGTGCTGCGAGTCTGTCATACTCTGTAAAGATACCCTTCTGTTCTATTCCATGCCTCTTTTTATGGTATCCAAGTGCCTTTCAGAAGCCTGATGATTGATGTAACTATAATGCATCGTACAAATTATTCATGCTCTCTTTCTTTCTCATAGTCTTCAGGAGAAAGTGCTGTGTCACACATATGTATACACACACAGAGAGGCACACGAAAATATTCTGGAAGGCATGCTGAAAACATGGACTTTATCACAGCATGAGTGTGTGGGGTGCTGGGATTAAACAGTTTTTCATCCTGTATTCTTTTATAGAGATCCATGTTCTGTCAAGTTAAAGGAGAAAGGAATGCAGAATGTCCTGACTTCATTCCTTAAACCAGTGTCTGAACAAATGTTTCAGATGCTCCAGAAATCATTAAGGATCATGTTTTCAAAGGATGTGTTAGAGGATGCGAGCAGGCATATTGAGACTTTCAGATGCACTTTTGTAAGCCTTTCATTTTGATCAGTTGGAGTTGAGCACTGAAAATCGAGTCCATGATCTGTCTCATTCCATGTGTACCTAACTAGGCAAATTTTTCACTGAGACACCTAAAGACAAAGAATAAAATTAATCTGACATTATATTGTTTAAAGAATCAGCATCATGAAAGGATTAATGCTTATAAAGTTCTGAATGGTTGGGTGTTTTTAAATTAGATATTTACGTATACTTTAACTCGATTTTGCCTTCTGGTGTAACTGCAGTCTAAAGGAAGGTGTTTGCAGCAACCCGTATGGTGGAGAAAATGCAATGTTTGTGTTGATGATGACTGTAATCTCTTGAGAGTGTGTAGCTTCATGTTTCTGTTGGTTTCAGTTCTGTAAAGCTGGAGTAATAAATGCATGTATTGCTAAGTCCAAAAGATTGTTTGTCAAGATGAAGAACAGTGTCCTAGACAGGATTAGTGGTAGGATGTGGGGCTTCTAGAAGGTGGTGTAGAAAAATGTGGTATAGTAGGAGTCAGGTGTTTGCTTAAATTCTACTCCAACTCAACCAGTTTTTAATGGGTAGCACCAACACTTAAAAACAAGTGTCAGAAGAGCCAACTGATTGTGGGCACACTGTTTCAGACTAGCACAGCTGAAACTGTCAGTCCTGGTTTCTGGACGTTTTGGGCGTGTGTTACACAGTCATGTGTAGTTTAGGGTAATGTCCTTAGAATTCATTTCCTAAAAGGCAGGTTGAAACAAACTGATGTAGTCATAGGAAAAAATGAGGTATTAGTCAAGTACAATAAAATCACCATTATGACATAGATTTAATAATGTACAAGGCTTCATGGAGGATGCTAACTCTTCTGTAATGATCCAAGTAACTGCCACAGCTGGCAGCAACTTCATCCTGAGCTGAAAGACATCTGCTTATCTAACTGCTGTGGCATCTGCATACCTCCTGGGAGCCTGCAAGGTTAGGCTTAGAGAGAGAGTAAATGCTGGTACTCACAGCAGAAATTTGGATAGCAGTGGGGAGATAAAATACTCATTGAAGGAGAGCAACTGAGGGGCAGTGTGTCAAAATATGCTACCTCTCCTTCTAAAATATGAATAATTCTGTCTAAATCTGGCCGGTGATAGCATAAGCTGCAGTGATGGTGTTTCATTAACTGCCCATTAATTGGTTTTGTATTTGATGTATGATCTTTATAACTGCAATTGTTTTGACTGAGTTTGGCAAAACTCACAGTGCAACTGATACTAGTTGTCACCTTTCTTTAGCTCACTCTCTTAAGTTGACTAGAATCAAATGGATTTAAACTGAATTATCTTCTACTTCTAAATCTGTGATCTCTAATTCAAGATATTTTGATAGGTTAGCCTGCTTTTATGTTCCTTCTCCCTTAAATAAAGAGCACTTTAATGTCTAATGTTGTCGAACCAGAAATTCCCCCTTCACTGGAATTTGGATAAAATAATTCAAAATAATTAAAAAAGCCAAAAGTGTGAAGAGATGAATATCTGCTAGATGTGAGGCTCCCTCTCACACTGTAGTTTTTGGTTCCTGTTTTTAAAAAGTAGAATAAAGTAAAAGGAGGCAGGTTATCACATTTCCTTTAAAGTGAAATTATGTGTATCTGCTGGATAAAATTGTGTTTGGGCAAGGCTTAGCAATATGCTAAGTCTACTAAAAAAAAACACCAAAAAAAAAAACGATACTTGAAATTTCGGTTGTTCTACAGATGGTATTTAAAACAGCATTACGAGCCTGAATCAAAATATGAAATAAGTGAAAGTATTCTTTTATTCTTAAAAAATTAAGAAAAAAATCTAACAAAGCCAACCAACCAAAACAACAACAATAAAAAAACTTATTCTATTCAATTCATTATAATGTCTTTGAAACAAGAGCAATTACATGGTTTTCCCAAAGTGGTACAAAGTATTCACAAATTAGTTCCCAAAATGTCTGTCCATACTCATCTTCCAAAGAAGTTTAGTAGAAAATATCTTGGGACTGTCAGGTAGTTAATATATTTGCTTCATTAGGTTAGAACAACACATGGAAGACAAATGCAGTTCTCATTAAATTAATTGAAATTTCTCATTAACTTCAACAAAATCAGTGTATGGCACTTCAGAGTAAACTGTCAAAGGAGCAGCAGTTGTAGTTTCAAATTTGTCCCTGTAGATTGCACACAGATTTGAATCTATTTCTTAATTTAAAGAATCCTTGTAAAATCCCAGTGGATAGATATATTCACTATAGCATTCAAACTCTGTAAGGTCATTGCTACTGGGTCCACTATAGTAGACAATGTTCTGGTTAACTGAAGATGCAGCAGAGCCTTGTACACTCTGATCTTGAAAGAGAAACATCATATAGCTAAAAACTAAACTAAATCATCTGTGTATGTAATAATTTCGTAAGTTCTGTTGGCTTATTCCCTTTATTCCTATTATACACTGGTTGGTCATCCCAAGAAAATGCCCCACCATTACAATAAATACTTGTTCAAATAATTCATCTTTCTTCCACTTCAGTCAGCAGCTATTTTGAGGCTTAAAATAAGCTTTTGTCCTCAGCTGTGTGTCTACTAACATCAATAGCAAAATTATTGCTGACCTCATAGAAAATTAAACAAAGTCCTTAATACTTCCTAAAAGCTGGATTCTTGTTGTAGCAGCCCCAGATGTTATTTTATCTCTGTTTTATTATGTTACATAATTGACAACAGAGAAGTGTTAAGACAGATGTCACTGCATGGTGCAGTTACACATGTGCTTCCAAATTCTTTCCCGTATGTGCTGGGAAGTACATGCTGCAGCATTTGTCTTCTGTTTCATTACACTTGGCAGAAGTAATGGTATTTGGAGAGAAAGTTATATGACCAGTGCTAGAGCCTGCTTTTGGCATTGGTCTTTCATCAGAGCCTGATTTAAAAGGAGAATTTCTCCTGAAAAATGGTCTACTTCCATGGAGATGAAAGACAAAATCATACTGTGTCCCTTTGGTTTCAGTCAGATGTACTTAGAATATTTTTAAGGAGCAGCAGCTGTTCACAGCAGAGTTAATCTGGCAAATTAGTGACTGGGTTAGACCAGTCTGGGTATGAAATTCCTGTATAAAAAGCTGTGCAAGAGGTGTTTTGTTCAAATCAGCATTGTATTCTCTCCTGTGAACCAGTGAGGTGTCTAAGGGAATATGTCACATGGTCCTCAGAGCTGCATTTCACTGCACGCCTTTGATTTAATTACTTCCTAATATAAAGTGAGAGAAGCACTCCATTTTTTTCTATACCCTAGCAGCTGTGAGTTTAACACATCAGTGCAAGCAAGCCATTTCCTTCAGTGTGCAATGCTCTAGGTTTCTGTTTTGCAGCCTGTCTCCCCACCAGTAAAGTGAATACCTGTATTGACTGCTGTTTTGAGTAACACTGCCTATTATATTCTGCTTCCTACAAATACTGTGAGTTGCCCTCTGAAAAGTTGTAATCATATGTGTACAAGTTACAGTTTGATGGCAGAGTCATAAACTTGGTGTGTGGAAGCCAAAAAGCCTGTTAGACACCAGCAGTTACTGTCATTTCTGGGATCACAGCATGCTGAGATGATAAAAGGCAAAAGCAGGAAAATAAAACACTTAAATAACAAGAAAGTGCACCTTTGTTTACTCAGGCACAGTCCAGAGTATTTGAAAATGAGCTCAATATCTGTAGCTTTTGTGTGAAGAAACCTGTGTTGTGCATGTGGTTGTGACCATGGATGTGGAGCACAGCCCTGGTGTGCTGGATGAATTTGCATTTGAGACAAGCAGTTTTACATGCTCTTTTTTGAGACTTTATTAAACCCCTCACTTTGAAGTTTCTTTATTCTCTCTCAAACTGAGACACTGAACAGAAAAATTCTATATTAGCAGTCAAAATAATAGGCAGCTCAGAGAGCATCAAAGCTGTAGTGTGTCACCCTCATACATGACCTGGTGCTGGCTCTGCACTTAGTACAGACCACATCAGAACAGGGCTGGAGGGATTGCCCCGACTATCTGTCCCCAAACCACAATTGTCAGGGGGCTGCCAGGTTTTCTAGCAGCAAGGGGAGCCATCCCAACAGGCTGAGTCTTGACCAGGAGAAGCATCTGGAGTGCTGTGTCCCACTGCCTCCTGGCTGGTGCATGCCAGTACCTCCCTGCAGACTTCACGATGCCAATGGCAATGATGCTCCCCTCACCCACTCCTCAGCTCAGGGAGTCTGTTAATACCTTTATTTTCTGTTCTAGGTATGGTTTGTGTTGCAGCCTCTGGTGGTTTTACTTGCAAAGTCCTTCAACTCCTCAAACCACCTTTATTTTTGTATAAGAAAAGAAATATTTGCTTTGTGCTAATATGTTATTTTGCTGTATATGAAAAGACAGGAGAAGAAGCAAGACAGAAACGTCTTCTCTCTGACTTGCTCAAAAGGAAACTGAGTTTTACCCCTGCAGTCATGAATTCCATCGCTTTCTCCAGCTCTGCTCCTCTTTCTGTTCATCTTCTTAGTCAGTACAAATGTGCTATATGATTTATACTAAAGAAAAAAATAAACCTTAAAGATGTAATATTAGGTACTTTGATATATAGGCTGAAGAAGTCAAGATCTCTATAATTTGTGGTTATGTTGGCAATAGAAAACTCGAACTTGCTGGGAGATCCTGGAGTAAAGACTGCAGTAGTAAGTCATCGGTCTATGCCATGTTCTTCATCTTGTGGTGCGCAATTACCAGGATTGAGCAGAAGGGGCTCTTGAGCTGCAAGGAGAAAATGGAAAACCTGATTTGCCTGGAAGTTTGGTTTCATGTTCCAAGTTCCTGCTTCATCAGATAATCTCTTGCATCATTACCCAGCAATGAGCTAAAATTAAGGCCAGGATAAACAGGATGTTAAAATAAAACGCTGCAGCATGCCAGCATTACAGATGTCTGTGCAACCCACACCCTTTTTCTCTTCCAGCAGCTGGACACAGGATCTTTAGGGCCAAGAGTGTTCTGAACATAAAACTGCCTCAGTGGTCTCAGTGCCTGACATCTATATTGCCTCCAGTAATGACCAACAGCTGATACCAGAGGGAAGGCAAAAATATGCTGTCTCTTGTATGTGTCTGAATAGTCATGACATGTACTAATCCCTCCTCTGCCTGCTTGCAGAAGTGAATTCTGAAATAAAACCCTTGAAAACCCTGAAATAAAACACTTGTACCTCTACCTGTTTGGATCACAGCCAGGTGCAGGATGGGGAGCAGGGACAAAGGGAGCAAAAGGTCTTCAAACCTCCAGTCCAGTGGCACATTAAAAATATGATCTCAAAGCTTGCAGAGTTTCTGGATTAGACTGTTGAAATCATACTTAGAGATGGTTTTAGTAAATGTGCAAAATTTCTGTTTCTACACTAGATTATTGTTGCTGCCTGATCCAGAAATTGCTCTAAGGCAAGTTTCTATTTAGTGAGCCAATACTAGAGGCTCTTGCAGTTGGTAATAGACTGCAATTAGACTTTCCATTACTTTTGAATTAGTATAATTATTTTCTTTTAATTTCTTGAATGACTTGCTATATTGCATGCACTTCCTTTTAAAGTGAAAAGCTAAAATAGATTGCTCCAAAATTTATTTGTTAAAAGATGCCTTCAGGTTGAGCAATAATACAGTCTCCTCTCAAGAGAGAAAATGGTTATGGTCAAGTTGGGCTCTTTGGTGGGTAGATGATAGGAAAAATTGCTTTCTAAGGAACAGAAATGCAAGCAAGACAATCATGAAAAGTAAAATATTAACATTTGGGTTGTAAGATTGCCTTATTTTGATAATATTTTCTAGGTGAATCTAGAAAAATATTGCTTCTCTTTAGAAATGCATTAAATTAATCATACAACAAACAGGGTAACAGGACACTTTCCTGATCTTACAAATACCAAGAGACATTTATATAACCTCCATTTTAAACTTTAGAATGCTTGCAATCCTGAGAAAACTTCTTACAGGGCATTATTAATGTGAAGATTTCCAGATATTTGCAACTAGGAGTGTTTTAAATCCCTGGTCTGTGTCTCCATGGTGCATGCAATGCATTGATTGAGGTGATGCATAAGGCAGCAGGAAAGAGTCCCCTTTCCACCCCAGCTACTGTAACGCCACTGACTTCCTTTGAAGCACTTTTCCTGACAAGAAATTTTCTGTGAATCTCTCACTCCATTGGTCCCTAGTTTCTTCTTTGATATTTCCTCATGAAAAGGCAATTAATGCTGGCAGTGCAGCTCAGCTGAGGCCTTCCCATGTTCTTAACATATCCTTTGGGCATGAATGAAAGAGGCAGAAATCTGCTTGCAAGGCTGGATTCTAGTTTTGAGAACACAGCGCAGTTTCTTTCTGAGTGAGAAATTTACTTAATTTGTCCTTCTAGAGATATTTTGACGAGGTAGGGAAATGTCTGTAATATGTTGCCTTGCATCCAAACCACACCAGGGATTTACTTGACTCAGAATCTAGTGCATAAAGCCACCATTATTTCAGCAATCAGTGGAACTAAGATGCATTAGAAAATACTGGTGCTATTAAACCATCACTGATAAGTAGTTTTTTAGCAACAACTCACTGTATTGGATCTCACAGTGTTTATTCAGCCTTCAGTGAGTTGCATTTAGAAATTGAGGTTTACAGTGCTTTGCAGAGCTCTGTGAATAACCCTTGACAGCACTGCCAGTTCACCTGTAGAGATGAACTTCACAGCATGGCTTGGTTTGATAACATGTCACAAAATATTGTGTCCGGGTGAAATTGGGAAGAAAAATTCAGCACTTATATTTTGAAAGAAATAACAAAATCCAAGTTATAAACACTGGAAAATATTTAATGTGACCTCTGATTTATTAAGGAAGTTGCCACATGTTTGTGAGGACTTTGTCTTCAGGTTGCATTTACTTTTGCAGAAGTGTTGATTATTTTGGGGGGATTTATCCAATCAGTTGAGATTCTACCCTTGAGCAAGTTTGGCCCAGTTTTTTGTCACCTTTTGTGTTCTTGTTGTAGCTGTGTGGAATGCAGCACGTGTGGGCACATGTAGAGCTGATGGATTTCCAGAGATTTGCTATGTGTTTTTATTATTCAGATTTGTGGATGTGTCATGGGAAGGTGAAAGTTATGCACTCGATCCTTTGCTTATCTGCATTTTCTAATGCCGAAGTACAAGCTTATTATGAAAGCTAGAAAATGACAGGGTTTGGATAAAATATTGCCCTTATATTACCTAAAATAATTTTGCCTTTTTTTTCCCCCTAATTAATGTGAAATTAATTAATGTTCATTGCAGACTCCATTAGTCTCAGTGCACGTCCAAGAATCCTCACCTTCATTACAGTACACTCATACATAGGCTGCGGGCTCAAATTCATGCTGTGTGTAAGAAAATGGAAATACCTTGAGTTTGGATACTTTTACTGCCCTTCATTCTTCATATTCACACCCTTATTCTTCAGGTCAATGAAAGCCTTCTAACATATCCACCAGGCAAAGATGCAATACTCCATAGCAGGAGACTGTTTTCCACACAAAAATTAGACAAGGAAAATAGATAATAACTTCTCTGTCTCAGCAGAGTAAATGACTGAGAACAGACAGAAAATGGGTTTAGAGTAATTTTAGGATTATATACAGCTGTCTATTAGAACAACAATTTCCTTGAGAATGGGTAATGGTAACAAAGAGCTTGATGGATTTCATGGAGTTTTGCTGACTTTGCTTTTAAAATACAAAAATCTCCACATTAATTTGTCGATTTTTTTGGTCTATTACTCCTCATGGACTGACTGCATATTGAATACATTTGAGTTTTAACACTATGATGGTAGTTGTCATGTTAAATCGTCTCTTCTACCTCTGGAAGTCCAAAGAGTAAATAATATATTGACACCCTGCATGGACTGAACCATGCTTCCCTTCTGCTGAACAAGATCTTTGTTTCTATGTCAGTATTTTACAACATTAAAGAGGCTAATGTATAATGTATAATTATACTTTTTGACACTTGTAGAATTCACAAAATCACCGAAGTCACACTGAAGATTAATAACATAATTGCTGGTAAAACTTGCTTAGCTTGCTGAAGAGGTTTTGCAGCCTGGAGAATATTGTTTGCAACATTTTCCAGAACACAGCTGAGCAACTAGATATTAACCTGAAAGATTTTCCCATGCATTCTTGAGAGAATTTAACAGGCAGTCATTTTGCACTAATCTAGATTTATTGCTTTACCGAAATTGGGAGAAAATATTTTAAAATAGGCAAAATGTTAGTTGATAAAATTTCAGCTAACAGACATGAATGATGATGAGAGTCCATATTCTCAAAATGTTTTAAAAAGGTAAGCAAACCCCTGCCTTTGAAAGGGAAGAAAATGTACATGAAAAACAGTTAAATATAATGAAGAGATTTACCAAAATGTGTTTATGTTGCCCTAATATATAACTCCAATATATTTGTAACTTCCTTGTCTTGAATAGAACCTAACATTCAAATTCTTTATTTGTTTTTCTTTCCAACCACAAGCTTTCCATTTAGAAATTATCTGTACATCACTACATTGTTAAATCCAGGTCTCCTTAAGAAGCTGTTGGATACTTGGTTTGTGTATATTTTTTCAAGTTATTAATTTTTTGAAATGTACTGTTTAAAGGAATATTATGAGGTTTTTTACATTAAAGTTTATATGGAAAGTTGGTATATGAAAGGAATTAGCCTTCCAGCTCTGTTTGCACCTTTCCTTTATTTTGAAGCAAGGCACGTACACAGCTGTGTTGAGAAAGTCTCTGTCAGAGTCATTGGCCTTGTCCTGCAGGCCTCTGCAGTGCAAATAAATAAATAACTCTCACTCTGAATTAGGGAAGGACAACTGAAATTAGTGACTGTATTCATTAATTCAATCTTTCACGGTAGACTGGACTATACTCTTTTCCTTTTCACATTCTGATAGCAGTCATTAGAGCTCACACATAATTTATGCTTTTAAACTATGTGTCTATAGCTGTCCAGCTGTGTTTTAAATCTTAACTTGTTTTTAACAACCCTTTTTATTTTTTCCATGTGACACTACTCAGCCAATGCAAATAAGCAAATCATTCATGTATCTGTTACATCCCTTTTCATTTATCTGTGTTTTTCTAACCCAGAGCAGCAAGGCACATGTGCATAACTTTGTAAATCTTAACAGCTTGAACCCAAAAAACCCCAATATTTCTGACATCTACATTAAAAGTAGGGCTTTCTGAACTCTATTTGAGAAAACCTATCCAAGCAGTAGAAAAAAGACAGAACTCTAGATAAAACCACATTAAATATCTAGATGATATCAGGAGTAAATCTTTGGAGAAGTCAGTAAAGTGAAACTCTGCAAGCAGTTTTACAACTTAGAACTGATTTAAAATTCAGATGTAGAGCTGGTGATGAGACATTAACCTGAGCTCTTCCTCTTCTGCATGCCATTTGCCAGAGGGTGCTAGCTGATGCTCTGACAAAAAATTATTTTTTCATCCTTGTGTCTGACATTGCCCAGTTCACTTTTTAAATTTGGTTGCTCAGTCCAGCTCCTGAGTTTTCTAATCTTGACCCTGTTTAACTGTATCAACATTTGTAGTCACATTTCTTACTTCAGGGACAGAGGAAGATCCCCCAATTTACCAGAAACACATGTGCACCTTTATAGACTACGGAAGCTAAAGAAGGAAATTATTTTCATCCAAGCAGAAGAGTATATTCTTGATTTTAAATAAATAAACACGCAGAAACTATGCTCAAAGAAGAAAACAAGCCACTACAATTCTAGATGATGCACTCCATGCAGATTCTTCCTGAACTGGTCCAAACTTTTGCCTTTTAACTGGAATCGACAAACTGGTTCCACTCACACCAGGTGAACCTGGGCTGGTATATGCAAAACTGTAGGTCAAAAGCGGGATTTAGGCACATTGGAATGGATTAGGAGGAGTTCTTTTCTGGGTTTGAGTGGATTCTTAGTTTGCTTGCTTCTGTAGTAGCTTCACTCCATAGCATGGAAGTCCTAACTTGTGAAAGGGAATTCTGGGGAAGAGTAGGCATGGCTTTTGTTTTAAAGTTTTGAACAATAAAGGACATGTCAAATTTTCTTCTAGCCAAGGAAAAGGAAGTAGGAGGGAGACATGTCTGCAAAACTTCAGATATGCTAGCAAAAATGTGTATGTATCTCTGCATTTCCACTGTGATTGTTAGTTCTTTACTCTCCTGGAAAAAAAAAGAAAAAAAAGAAAAAAAAAAAGTGGTGGATGATGCTTTTATTTTAAAGTGTTGAATAAAATGAAAAATCAAACCAAAATAGTTGGCATGTAGAATAATACAAGATGGAATAGTTAGACCAGTCTGGTGAGAATATTGCTCCCACATTTGAGCACGTTGTGTATATTTGCAGTTTTGAAGAGTCTGAGAAGATAGTGCAGTGAATACAAAGGTCTCTCTTCTTGGCTGTGGCGCTGGGCTCTGTTCCCATTTCTACCCTTCCAGCACACCCCGTAGCCCAGATGGAGAGTCCTGAAGAAGGCGGGTGGGGACAGCTGGAGCAAGGCACCCCTGGGACAGGGGCAGACGTGGGCACAGGCAGCCTCTCCTCATCCCAGTTTGGCACTCTGGAATCACTGCTCAGGCTTCTGCTGGTGGTGCAAGAGAGGCTCTGTGGCTTCCCTCTGAAAGTGTCAGAGCTTGTGGAGACCTTGCATAGGGATGCAGATAAGCAGGAGCCCTGGTGAATGTGATACTTTATTTGCCTTATTGAGCTCTGGCCCAGAGCCCACCAAAGTCAGCAGAAGTGCAAATATTGGATCTGTTCTTGAATCTGTGTGGGTGTCTTCTTAGCTGAAAGCTTGGCTATCATATCAGTATACTTTATTTAGCCAAATTCCAGAAACAAAAGTAAATGCAAAGATTTCTTTTGTTCTGGCAGGTCTTTTTCTTTTTATTTCCCCCCCCCCCTTTTTTGTGTATGTGGTTTTTCGGTTGTTTTTTTGTTTGGTTTTTTTTTGTTTCTAATTAACATGTTTAGTCTTCAGAAACTTATTTGCATTCTACAATTATACTGCTGAGTAGGAAGCAGGGGGTCTTTGCAAAGAACGAAGTGAATTAGTTTTAGCTAACTGCATCTAAAAAGGAGAGCACGTGGTCTTTTGGCCTCACTCTGAGAGTAACTCCTCTAGTGTTTTGGACAGCAAACTCTCTGAATATTATACCCAGGAAAAAATGTCACAGATTATTAGAAATGGGATGGATGGGAGCAGGCTTTATTGGAAACATTAGCTAAGCTTACGTCGTAATTGCTGTACTGAAGCAGTAAACAGCTGCTGATCCTGTGATCTTTCTAGTGAAAAACAAGCATTTGTTGTAGTTATTTTTCAGATCTGTGTTGTCGTTTGCACAGTATTTCAAGTGTCCTACTTGGTATTTATATTATTAGCTCAGTGTTCTACATTACAATAAATGTGTTTACTTATTACAGAAGTACTGACCCTTAAAACATCTGCTTCTCAGCTGAACATCCACAGCTCAGTGGGTGTGGGTAGCTTCTGTTAGCCATTCTTTCATAATATTTTGCAGTCTTTGGCAAGCAGTTTGAGTCAGATTCTGACCTCAGATGCACTCCTGTACAATGGCAATAGCTGTGCTCCAGTCAACAGCATTCTTATAGTTTTATGTCAGTGTTAACTGAGGTCAGAGGACATTGCAGCGAGTGGGCCACAATCCTGTCTAATTTTTGCCTGCCAGAGTTCTTTAAGCAAAGACATAAAAACTCTAGTGGCTTCAAACTGATGCCAAAGTCTTCCTCACTCTTCTAGAGACTGAGCAATAGCAAATGGTATGGCAGAAGGTTAATCAAATAGTTATGAGGAATAAAGGGTTCTGTGTCTATCACCATTAGCACAAGAGCTGTAACTGCGGTCTGACAGGCTTGGAAGAGCTGTGGCTGTCTGGAAAGTGCCTTTTGATCTTGTGCTGCCTCTTGACTCTACCAATACGGGACCCAAGGGGAGTGCTCAGGAGCTTCCTTTGGAGACAATGGCTTCAATTGCCTCACGAACTTGGGAAAGGACTGGGGACACCTGGCATTTCCTGCAGTGGGGAGAAGACTGTATTGAAATCTCTGTGGTTGATGTTGAAGTAGGGAAACAATCATTTTAAGGATTTTAGTGTCTTAGCAAAAAGTCATCCTTCTCTCCCACCCTAAGCAAGCTGTCCATGGTCTGTGACCCATGCCCACTCTGCCACTCCTGTCTGAGGTTCTGCCTTCCCACCTCTGATAGCCCGCTCCAATGCTGTGGAAAGAACACCCATCTCAGACCTCCTCCTCGTCCTCCTCCTCTTCCAAAGCCCTGCAGCTTCCTCTGGTTGTGGGCTCCCTGAGGAGAGGGAAGGTGCTCACATTACCTAAGAGCACAGCCTAATTTGGCACATGCTTAACTCTTTACGCAGCGATAGAAAGGATGGGACAGTCTTTTTATCCTGCCTTTGCAGGGCATCTACCACCCTAGACCTTGTCAACAGCAAAGGAACTTACTCACTGTGGTCATACCAAGCAAAAACACAGTATCATCAACCAGCCACAAGCCAACTGGGTTAGTGTCAGCTGGGACTTCTACAGTGGAAAGAATTAAAGATGTAGTGAAAATTTAATATACACAGCATCCCCTAGAGGTTTGTACTGCAACTTACAGGTAGGATAACCGCTCATTTTCCATTACTGGTTTCTCTTAAAAGTACCATCTAGTAATTATTATAATGAGAATACATATTGGAATTAGTTTATAGATGAGTCATGGCTCAAACAACGTTGGCAATACAGCTTATAGAATAGATCTCATCCTAAAATAGAAAAAGATGATTTGCAAAACTACTTAGCGATGTAATCTTTGCAGACTGGTGTGGAAAAAAATAGCTATTCTGTATTTCTGATCATTGCTTATCACCAAAAATACTTGTTTACTTCCCAATTGTTTATTATTGCCCTTTTTAAATTAAATAAAGTATTGTATTTTCTAGTAGATAGATTTAATGTTGACAGCACTGTTTCCGTGAATAAAATGGGCTTTCTTAAAGAACTTTGGGCCGTACAAAATGTTTATGCTTGGTAATGGATATCCAAATAAAAATGGAGTGAAACTTGACCTGGACAATACACGGAAGCATCTTGGTATAGTTAATTTTACATGCAAATAAACCACATTCACACCATGAATGAAACCACTTATTAATGAAAAGTACTCGTTTCATCTACAGCATCTTTTTGATGTGGAAGATAGTTTTGATATTTCCACATTATAATATTTAGGACGCCTTCTTGTAGGAAGGAGAAAACTTCCTGATAAAACTTCCAGATAAAACTATTCTGGTGTTGTTGATGTCTTGTGGAAACTGGTGATTGAGCACGGAGAATACAACAACAGATGGTATAGCCCCACACCAGGTCAGTAAGCTGTGGAAATGCAAAACTGCCAATCTTGAAATTGAAAACAGGTGGCAAAAATTTCACTTGCAGATTTGACATCTGTAAGTAATCAGTTAGTGTAAGAGCTTTGGTCAGACACAAATTAGCTTCGTTGCTGATTGCATTTTCAATAAGTAAAGGAGAAAGCAGCTGCATTTGGTTAGAATCACAATACAGAGTTGAAACATAGAAAGTGTTTAGAAGGATTTCCTTTTTGTTTTTTTTTTTTTTTTTTTTTGTTAGTTTGGGTATATACAGTTCATAGCATTTTGGTTGATAAAAAAAATGTTTTATAACAGTTTTAACAGTGCTTCTGGGATTAAAGCTTCTTCTCAGGGTTTCAAACTGTTTCGCACCATTCCTACACCACTTTTGCTTCTTAAAAATGTAAATAAATAAATAAACACAGGACATCTGGATTTGATTGGGGGGAGGGATTAATTTCAAATAAGGACATAAAAAAGTTGTTTTGACTAGGACTGAACTATGCTAATGGGGGATGTTGTGTTCTTGAACTTTGTGCTTTCTGGCAAGCCTTCCTTCTCCCCACAAATAGCGGTTACTGATTTGAAAATGCAGATGTCTGACACTGATCCAGTGCTGACTTTCCAAACAATGACAGGGAATTTCAGAGCAGGCAGTGAGTTAGTGGGTGCTAGTTTAAGAAAAATGAGGTTACTTGTAAGCCAAATTGAAGTTTAGAACCCTTTCAAAACATCTAAGCAGAGGTTATTATTGTAAGGCAGCCAGACTACCTGAATAACTTCAATAGATAATGGTATTGATCACCTAGAATATTTCAGTTTTAAAGGATTTCAAGTTAGTCAGGGCAGAAGAGATTTTTCCTATGGAGGAAAAGTAACCCAGTAACACTAGAGCCAGAGTAACCTTCAGAGTTGCAGTATTCAAGAGGATTTATAAAAAGTTGGGGAGATTATCTCCTCCACTTGATGTTGTATGAGGCACATATATTTATGAGAATGTAGCACTACCTGTTTCCAGAAACTCAGAAATCTGTTGCAGCTGATTTCAATTCAGATTTGAATTGAAATCTACAGCTCTGAAACACAGCTGGATGTTTCAGAGAGGTTACCACCTCCGGTTGGACACCACCCTATGCTAGGAGCAGCTTGACATCAAAGCTGCTCTGAGCATCCACAGCTCCACAGGAATTGTAAGATCTTCAGGAGGATGCACACTTGCATTTACATATCCCTAAATGATTATGGTTCTGAATCTTGACCTATATTGAGGGTAGTGTAATGTGAGGAAGTAACTGAGCTTACTAATGAGAAGAACCAGAAGATAAAGAGTTGGTAGATGTCTGTGGGGATATGTTCTGGATGGAATGCTGCTCAGAAAGTGTCAATAGAACACCCTGCGAAAATTATGCCTCTGTGAGATGCTGCAGTCAGGCATCTGCAAAATGTGAAATCCTCGGTCATGTTGAGCAATCCTGGCCAAAGGGTTCACAGATTCATGTTTCAACTGAGATGTTGCCTCATGGGCCTACTTCCGAGCTTATTTGCCATTGCACAGACAATTATCCTCTTTCTGGCAACAGAACAGTATTCCTGTGGCATTCGCAGCAGTTGCTTACATGGAACAATAAATATCAGATAAATATTTAATATGAGTTTAACTTTTTAAGTGTTGTTTAATAGCTGAAAACTAAAGCAAACTGTGTGCTGTGACTAATCAGCTCTCTGCTGAGCACCAGCAAGTGCTCCTGTTAACTATAATGCAAAATGTATGGCTTCTAGATCACTTTGTGAGATTTAAAGATGCCAGTTTATTGGCTATATGATGTACCTTGCAGTAGAATAATATTAGGATTCTTTTTCTGAATTTTCTAATATCTGAGTTTTCTAAGAGAAGCAAGAGGAGCCCACTCCATGACTAGCAGTTTTATGGTGCTGCTGTATATTAGATATCATCAGTAAATTGCTTTCTGCTTTTTCCTGGAATCTAGACATCCCACTGGACTCTACATGCACAGTCATTTCATTCCTTCCCTGTGTGCATGCAAACTGTTTTGCTCTTTTGTCATTGTCTTGACCTAGTGATTTTCTTAGTGATTTATGCCACATTTATTCATGGAACAGTTACAGATCATAATATGCACATGCATATTATGTCTGTTGTGTAAATTAAAACAGGCAAATGATTTGTCCACAGCGTTGAAGAGTGTGAAGTAAGCCCAGCACTGTTTCTGAGTACTTATAATGTAAAAAAAAGTCTGATATTAAGTTCAGATAAGAAAAGTCTTCATTTAAAATTTTTTAAACAAGAAATAAGATTCTCTCTGTGATACTGAGAAAATGTATGATAGCAAAACGGAGTTCAGGCTTGTCACGTTGCTTTTCAGAGAAGTGATTTTCTGACTGCAGAACTCCATGCAGCCTTACTCTCCTCTCTGCTGTTTTATCTTCCTCTGACAGGTCACTGGAGAGGATAACATCTGATTTCAGACAATAAGATTGGGAAGAGGTAGCAGGCAAGTGGGGCCAAATGCTATGGCTGAGGCTATGAGACAATCTCTGCATGCAACATCACCTTTTCCTCCCTGTTCTGCTCCTCCTCCCTCAAGCTGGGCTAAACAAAAGACCCCATAGTGCAAGATGGGGTCTGACAATGTGCCTCTTCCTGGGAGAGCACGGGCTGATCTGGAGACACCAGGCAGCTGAAGAAAAGGGCAAGATCAGAGCAAGGCTGAAAGGTGCAGAATAACTGAACTCGAGGCAGAATAAAACCTGAGTAAAGCTGTAAAAGGAGGAAACTCCCTGTATAGATCTGTTCCAGGTGGGATAGACCTGTCAGGGCTCTGGATGGTAGATGCTCTATTAAAACCTGTCATTCAAGGTATGGGAAAGATAACTTTGGTTGTATGGGAAGAGACTTGATTTGGAGTCTGAGGACATCAGAGGGAATAGTCAGTCTGGGATGTTGTACCCTGCAGGGAGGCGGGGGAGGTGTCTGGGTCAAGGCACACAGGGAGGAGTGGGGTCACATGCAGGTGTAGGGTGAAAAAACAAACAGCAACCAACAAAAAAAAAATAAAAAGAGAAGCAAAATTCAGTTTGCCCACAGTTCAGTGTGTTAGAAGTGTTGAGTGCATTACAGATCTAAAAGAAATTGTATGAGCTGCTACATGTGAAAACACTCGTATTTAAAGCTAAAGGTGAAAAACAATATATTGATGAGCCTGTGCTTCCTGTGGAGAGGCTGTATAATGACACAGAAAGGTTTCTCCCACAGCTTTCAGTCTCCTTGCTTCAGCAAAACTGATGGGAGTGATAAAGTAAAATGTTGCCTTTTCCCTTCTTACTGCATTTATATGAGAGGAGGAGGCTGAATGTGCTGTCTTTTATTACTTTTCTCCTCCAGGAGTAGGTAAAAAGTGATATATGCTTCATACCATTTTACAAACAGATTATACTGGACAGATGCTTAGAAACAGCTTAGCTAAATCATGTGAAGCGATGTCTACATTATGTGATGTGGAAAATGTGCTGCTTTTGGTATAAGCAGGCAGAAATAGGGATTCATTTGGGGCACAAGAAGATGGGAGGTTGTGGTTTACCATTAATAGAAAAGAGGAAAAATGCCCACTTTGAGTTATGCAATAAACTTCAGTTAAATAACAAGTCTTTGAAAGGCCCTGGTTCATGGAAGTGTCAGTGGGTTTGTGGACTCATTTAGAGCTAAACAATGTGCCCAAACGCACCAAACTATGAGAAACTTCCACAGGATTGCCAAACATGTGATACATGGGCTGAAAAACTGGGTTTAGTCTGTGAAGCAAGTGGGCATTTGCTGTCAGCACTGATTAGTGTTAAACAAACTCTTCCTCCCAAATTTGCTTAAGGCTGAGCACTTAGAAACGCAGTGTTTTCATGACAAATTTTTAGTTTTGTAATTCATAAGTGAAATGAAAGCCTTGTGTGAGTTGCTTGCTGTTATCACTTAGTTTGCAATCCCAGACACTCAGCTGTGGATCTGGTAGAGGCCTGAAAATTAAGAACCAAAACAAGCAATGCCCGTTGTGTGTCTGAAATCCTGCTTCTTTCTAGGGATTAACTGCTCTTAAGGTCTGCAAGAAAAGACCTGCTTGTCTTGGGATCCAGGATGTGCAATGCACTTCTGATGGTGCGGTTGGTCTTTGGGAATGAGAGAAGCTCTCAGCTTGTCTTCCGTGCCCAAGCACTGGTGTCTTGTATTTTCATAATATCCTGATGGTTACACTCTGCAGGGAAGTGAAGCAGAGAGTTCAAGGCTACCTTTACTGTGGAGGAGGTCCTCCATTTCCTAGCAAGGTGTCCTTCTTTGGAAGGTTTTCCAGAAAATAGTGAAGACTAATTTGAACAAAAGAGAGAGGGCAAGACAGACAGTTTAGAAAATCCATGAGGACTGTAATTAGCCCTGATTTAAGAAGAAAAATTTACTGTGTATTTCAAGAGACAGTTCTGTCACAGTGGGCATATGCTTTCCAAAAGTGGAAAGCAGGATCAAGTGAGCAGCTCAGACAGAAATGGGCAAGCCAGCTCTTTGGTAAGGTGGGGCTGTGTCATCTGCCAGTCTTTTACTGACTGAACCTGACTCCATCCTTTACCACCGGATAGCCTCGCCCTTACAGTTATCTGAAGAGAAAATACTGTGGACCAGGCCTGCTAATGGCCATGGGTTTGGAAGTGATGGCTCTGTGGGACATTCTGCAAAAGGACAGCCAGCTTGTGCCAGCTCAGCAGTCAGCTGGCCAAGACACCTAGATATCCAGGAACTGGTAATTTATCCCTTTATAATTCAGACATGGAATGATACATCTTTAGTGACTGAGCTGTTTCTCTGCTTGAGTAAATGAGATGTATGTGTTGAGGAAGTCAGTCAGCATTCAGCAAGAAGACAGATTAATTTAAGATTAACTCCTCAGTGGAGTGAAACTGACAGGCCTGTAGAAGATGAGCAATTCTAGGGGCTGTGAAAGTACCATCAAAGCTCATCAGCCTGGGACTTGCATGAGTTGCAAGTGTTTTGACAGTGTGCATACATGTGGTACAGGGGGAGAGTTTGTGCCCTAAATTAGCATTGAGCTAATTGGAAATAAACCCAAAATTGTTCTTGAGAAACTTAATTATGATTTCTAGGGCAATATTAATTTCCAGAAATCAGGCAAATCTTTGCATTTTACTCATACAACACTGAATGTAGTCTAGCTGTCGTTGAATCTGTTCCCTACTGCAAGATGTGAAGAGCTGGTTTGCAAACCTTACTGTGGCTGCTCTGACTCTGATGGGCTGCCAGCCAGTATGTGGGTTAAAACCTTGGCAGCAAGATGCTGTGACATGGAAATATAAGTCTGCTTTTAAAGATGCCTTTTTGAGCAACTGGCTCGTGCTTTTCCGTCATTGAATCTCAAGGGCAGGGCATGGGGAATCACTGACTGTTGGCATGATGCTTCATTTAGAAAGGGAAAAGAAACAATGGTTGAGACAGCATTATGATGTGCTTCTTAGGAATAAAATCTGCAGTGAGTAGAAAGAAACACAGGTGATTTTTAAAGTATACTTTAAAGATATATCAATCCCTGTCTAAGAAAAGAGGCCAAATTTTAACTGACTTATTTTCCCAGCTTGTTCTGTACATGGATGTTCTAGTCTTTGTTTAGTAAGTAAACACTGAAATGTCATTTTATCCAAAAAGCTTTTAAAACACGCTATTTTTACTCTTACTTAAGGATATTTTTCTCCTTTCTCCTTTGAATTTGCCTTCTAGCCAGTGATAAAAAAGAACCTGAACAACACCTTGAGCAAGTGGCTGAATAGAGGTATAAATGCTCTGGTATAAATGCTCTGCACTGTAGTGATTACCCAAGCAGAAAACCAACCACCTTGTGAAGAAGGTATTTTCCCTCACTGAGTCATTCCTTCAGCTCTCTACAGGCGCTAGGCAGTGTTTGCATGCCCTGGGTCTACCAAGGCTGATTTCCTGTAAGCTCAGGTTCATTTTGAAAATAAGCTCCTCCAAAGCATTTAAGCACAGTTGTGTTTTTTTAAGGAATGTACTGAGCTCTCTTGTTCCATGTGTCACATCTATTCTTTTTTACCCTCTGAAAAGTAAAATAACATACTCTTCATGTGATGATTAATGTGCAATGTTCTTCACACATTACATAATGTCCTATCTTCCACAGAGAAAAGCACTGGCACAGCAGAGAGTTGCAAATCTGTCCCTTTGTAAGTGTAGACTGATGTCATTTGAGCTGCCTCATCCCTGCACATCTTCCAAAACACCATGTGCTTTGCAACACAGCAGCATCCTTTTCTGCCTTCTCCTTTAAAAAAATGCACAGGTGAAATGTATGCCCACAGCATGCTAGCAAACCCACCCCAGCAGGAGTGCTGCAAAGCTGATAATGATTTCTTTCTTGGAAATGTTGTAGTTGAATTGGAAAGTGTAAAATACAAAAGAAAAAAAGCTGCATTTATTTAATCTTCTCCCAGAATATGTCTGCCCAAATAACTAAATTCCGTGTAACTGCTGTGGATGCCAACAATTCAGTTCCTTAATTTTATTTAGGCATGGTGGGAGTGCATGTAAACAGTGTCAAATGTAACATATATTTAAAAAAAGCAAATCTTATCTGTAAGCCCTAAAATGCCTTTATAGGAGTTGAGTCCTTCCTGTTCTGTTCATCAGTTAAAAACTGTGAAAACATGCCCTTCCTGCACTCCCCACATCTGCACAATCCACAGTACTAGTTTGTCTGCCTTTTGGTGGAAGACAAAGGCAATATTCAATACTCCGTGTATCAGGCAGCCCAATTAAACATTTTCTGGATAATTTCATTGCTTTGACAAGTTTCAAGACTCATGCAATATTTTATCTTCTGTTTCTCCAGTATCTCTGCCAGTTTTCAAAGGGTTTATTTCTTTCCTGCCAAACAAAGAATGTCTTTCTATCATTCATATCTCTAACTGGCTTAATTCGTATTTTTATGCCTCTGATTTCTGATGGGTTTAATAGAGCTGTTCTTCTACTCTAAACACATTTCTACAACAATTCCTCCTTAATCTATGATTTCTTTTTTGGTCTCACATCAAATTTAGCAAGGCAGATTTTGTGCCAGAACTTAAAAACAATCTCCGCTCTAATTTCCTCCCATTAGTGTGCTAGAAACACGATGTTTTTCTCCAGCAGATTTCCTGATCTAGGACTTCAGCTGGTTTTAGCTGAAGCTAAAATGAGAATTTCTCCTGAAAAAAAACAAAGGAAAAAAGCTGAAGGAATTTAGACCCGTTGTGATTCCAGTGACAAATTTAATTTTCATTAGACAAAATATAAATTACTTTTCCAACAGAGAGAATGGAACAATAAGCAATGGCCTTTCAGTAATAAAATAATAGGTAGCTCTTATCTAGTGCTTGTCATCAGTAACACAGACCATGTTTAACAGAGAAAGTGAGTTTCATTATCTGCATCTTACAGATTGAAAAAGACAGGCATTCATTGAGCTATTATGCAAAAATACTAAAAAAACATAAGTAACCTGCACTTTTACAGCGTATATTTAGTTTCTTTTAGAGAATCCATCTCTACACTGTATATGTTTGCTGTAATTACTTAGGGTTCTCTTGTGCTTCCTGGAAAATGGAAAAGTTCTGACCTCTCTGGTGACTGCTCTTACAGAGGACCATCTCTATGGTACTGCATTGGGCCAGGTTGGAGCCCTGATTATTTAGAATCACTACCATGTCTTCAGAAGCCTTTAAAACACTTAGTT
The DNA here is from genome assembly GCA_013397935.1 of Dasyornis broadbenti. Lineage (NCBI taxonomy): Eukaryota > Metazoa > Chordata > Aves > Passeriformes > Dasyornithidae > Dasyornis > Dasyornis broadbenti. Next base: position 250,636 of record VZRN01003162.1, on the reverse strand, counting down.
CATGCATATGAGTGAAAATGGAAGGCAATAAGTCTTCTTTTTTTAAAGTTTTGTACTATTCTTTTGAAAAAAAAATATGCAGAAATGAGGGAACTAGGTAAATATATAGAGAAATTTAAGTTGAAAAGTAATTGCAAGTTGAGGGTAAAGAGACCTTGAAATAAGCTTCAATGTCTTTTGTTTTGTTGGTTTTTTTTAATAAAAGACCTCTCTCATTTCTTGACCATCCCATCTCTACAAAAAAAAAAGCATCACGAATAAAACACTGTAAGCATAATTCAGTGTATCTATAAAGACGTGAAAATCTGTTAAAGATATCTTGAGAATTCTAAAGTATTACATTTAATGTATTTCTCAATCTTTGCTAGCCTAAAAATGTAACCTTTCCATATAAGCCCAGTGAGACCACCTTTACTTTTCCTGACCCTTGAAACAACTCTGTGTTTGAACATGACAATTTACTTCTTTTACTTTTTGCAGCAGGTTTCATGAAAATCGTCTTGATACCATGGCGTAGTGAGCTCTGGCACTAAGCCTTTACTGTTTATTAAATTAATTCATTAATTCCACAAATGGTCAATCTATTTACTTGTAGCTGGATTAATCTTTCTTAATCCTGAATCACTGTTGGTCTAGCAAGGCTTTGTGTACAGAAAATGAAAGAAGATGTATAATTTCCTAGTTTGATCCGTAATAAAAGTGAAGGGGTTTAAATTTATGGCTCTGATTGAAATCAATATGTGCATTTAGTACTGAGCTGAAGGGAGGTCCAAGTTATGTCTCCATAAACAGTTGTAAACCTTAATTTTCCCATCTTCGAAAAATTCTCTTTTGCCACTCCACTGGAAGAAAAATCATGCAGCTTTTTTCTTCAGCTTTTATAATATCAGATACTGTTACATTCTCTGATACACATTTCTGGGCAACAGCAATTGCTTGCTCAGTTTCCAGTTTTCCAAATCCTGAGCTCTGTGAAACATCTAATACTGCAAACCACTTCCCTTCTACTCCTGTGATGGCTGCAGAGGGGATTCAGGATGCAGCAGGAGAAATGTGCCATATTTAAATCATGTTGCGGTTATATTGAATGATCTGCCTTTCTTTGAAGTGTCCAGGACATGTTGAGTTCTGAGAAGTGGCTCTCTATATGTAGGCTGTATGTTGGCCCACTGCCACAAACTCATTAATAAATCTGTTTGGAGACAGTAAGAGGCTTAGGAGTTTGCCCTTGTTTGTAGATAAACTTACTAAGAGTGATTTCAGTCTGTCAGGCACCACTGACAAGGGAGGAAAGGAAATCCTTCATCTATGTGTGTCCTTCATCTGTGTGCCCATCAGTGTTTGTTGTACCTGATGAGGCCATTGTGCCACCTTTCTTCTCTTATTTCCACTATGCCAGGTTGCTCAGACTTTAACCTGTGCCCCCGAGGTGCTGTTGCCTGAACTGGTGCGTATGGGCAGCTCCATGGTGTTGATATGCGAGCCCTGTTCTCCATCTGTGCCTCTTTGCTTGAGCAGCCAAATCCTGCGTGGCTGCCTTTGGTGGGAATGCTGACATTGATCCTTGTGCCTGATTCGAAGTCAGCCTGACAGGGCTACCCAGGAAGCCAATTACCCTCTGGTGCTGCTCCAGCACCAGTGAGTGACAGCCTATGGAGAGCTGACCGGCGGTGTCTTGGCCAGAGCAGTGTCCCTGCAATCGCTGCTCTGTGCCTCTGCACGCTGCAGTGCAGAGCCTCTGTGTCTGCTGCCTGTGCTAATCCCTTTCTTGAGCAATCTGTCTTAGCCTTTGGCTTTTCCTCGGGCTAACATCGAAGATAACCCTTCTACCAAAGTTGCATTTGGCGCTATCTGCTGGGAAGGGCATAATTAGCCAAGCTAATACATGTGAGTGCATCCCAGTTATTTACCGACTTCCTTCTCAACAATTCATGCAAGAGGAATTCCAGACAAATGCTGCAGTTCAAATTATGAATGCCTAGTTCACTTTTTGTATGCTTTTCTCTGGTATCCTCATGTTCTTCTAGTGACTAGGTTTGCTAGATCCTTCAGGAAAAAGAAAGATGCTCTCAAGTTGGAGCTATGAGGTGGACATATATGAGACAGCTCTAGTGCTACTACCCAACATCAGCAATCATACTGTAATCCAGTTACCAAACAGAAAAAAAAAATTATAAACTTTTTACAATGTGTTTAAATAAGGTACAGTTGGTATTAGTATTCTCTGGAAAAACTTTGAATCGAGTTTGGAAAAGCAAGAATTTGCATATAAATAGAATATTATAGAGAGATCTCCATTTCTCTTGGCAGGGCATTTTTTTGTTGAATTCTTTACTTTTTGCTGGTTTTTAAACAAACAATTCTGTAGTTTAGCAAGGGTTTGTGATATAGGGAGGCTTGGACAGAAAATACATAAACTACACATGAATTAACAGTTTGACATTATTGCTACAGTAGTTAATCAGAAAGCCTCAAATTATTTAAAATGTTTTTACTTCTTGCTTTTCTATGCTGTACTTTGGCAATCCAGAAGTAGATAAAATTAGTATTGCAAGTCATGTGCCAGGGACATAAGAAAATTACAGGTACACTTCCTTTTGGAAGCTTAGTGTGTGCTAAATATTCATCTATGTACAGCTGAGTGTCTGCATTGCTAACAATTATTGCAAGTGCTACTGGGAATGTGGATATTAAACGTATTAGTATAGCGTGCAAAGATTAAGTGAGTAGTACTGAAATTGAATTTGCCACGGCTGGGCATCCAAGTCTATTAGAGCTTCTTTTCTCTTTTTTCTTTTTTTTTTTTTTCTTTTTGTAGGGAAAGCCTAAACCAGAATCAATTCCAACTTCATTATCTTTCTTTTCAAGGTGATGTTGTCTTCCTCTCTCAGAAAGTGGAGGATTGAGATAAAGGATTACACTCTGCATTGTTAGCTTAATCATAATTGTGTTTTTATCGTTCCAAAATAATACAAAAAAGATCTGCAAGTGTGGGATGCAGACGTGCAAAAGATATGCAAGCACCTAGCAGGTGTGAAATGTCATATGCCTTCCACTTCTGTTGTGATCAGCCTTCCCTGGGCTCTTGTCACTGTGAAAGCAACTTAAATCCACCTAGATTGTGTTTATAAAAAAAACTAAGCACATCAATTAGAATGCTTTTTTTTTCTTTTTGAATCTTCTTTTTACTATAATAGCTTCAAAATCGTGATACTGGCTAGGTTTTTGGTGATGACTGATATCACTGTGTACTGACCAAAATTCTCTCTCCCCCTTCTTATTACCTTATTTCTTGCATCTTCAAGTCGGCAAGCCTTTGAGACATAAGTTGTATTTTTTTGGTTCTGAGTGTATCCAGTTAGCAATAAATTTAGGTATTGGCCCCCAAGTGGAACTGACAGGAAGAATAGCAAAAGAAATCTATAATAAGTTATAAAACCATAATCAGATTGCTTGTAAATTCAATGTGCAAATTATTGTGTTTATGTAACTGGAGAATTCAAGTGAAGCTGGAATTTAGCAATATTTCCTCAGGGTTGCTATATGCTAATCAAAGTTACATTATTGTTGCCAGTGGACTCAGATCTTGACTTTACTTATACCATTTTAATTTACCAGTATGATTACATAAATAATTACAAAATGAAAGTAAAATCAGGCAATGAAATCTAACAAAAAAACCCCTAAAACCAAAACCAGAACAAAACAAAACAACCCCCCCCAAAAAAAACAAAAGCAACAAACAAACAAACAAAAACAAACATACAAAAAAAACCCCAACCTAAAAAACCCCAAACAAACAAACAAAAAAACCCCAAAACCTACAGAAACCCATCCTATTGCAGTTGTAGTTGTGACAAAGTTCTAGAAGTATGATAATATGCTCTTTGGGTGACTTGTAGTGGTGAAAAATAGTTATTGAATAGAAAGCAGTTGTGAAGGGAAATGTCTGAGTTCATATTGTTGATAAAATGGATGCGGAAGGAAATTACCTGTTACGTTATTTCCCTGCCGTAATACCTGTTATTATTGATACTGATTCTGTGTTGGACATGAGTCTTAGTCGCTACTTATTGTATAATTGCAAGGAAAATGTACATCTAGAGAGTGTTATTATTTTTTTTTTCTGAGCAAACAATTCAACAGCAGTAAGTGATCATCATCTTCCATCATTCAGAGTTTTATCATCATTGACCTCTAATTCCCTTTGCAGGCCTCGTAAATTCTCATCCCTAGTTGGGGAAACTAGGATCATGCTAGGCATTATTTTCCACATATTATTACAATTCTGTTTCAGACAAGATTTTAAAAGAATCTATGAGGATCTGGTCATTTATTGGTTTTAAAATTGTGAACCAAACTGACACAGCTATTTGTGTGCTAATTATCAGTATGGGATAGTTTTTACAAATCATGTTATTTTTTAATTTGTTGAGAAATTTATTATATCATTAACAAGGACATATTGAAAGTCAAGCTTATCTGTTATATCTTTCCTAAATTAAGGTCAGAAAGATGGAATTGGCCCTAGGCCCATGAATCAAGAACAGAAGAAGAAAGAAGTCTCTATTTTGTTGAGGTGTTCATACGCAGTTACTTTAAACTAGAAATTTTTCTTTTTTATGAGAACAGTGGTTGATTTATGCTGTGATATTGGTGATTCAGTATGTAAGCCCACTACCTGGAGAATCCTTTAAAGGCTTGTTTATGTTTTGAAAGAGTCTACAACTTCATGGGACCAGTATTTGTATCTTCCACCAACATTTGTTTGTTTCTCATCCTTACTGACAGGGTCATAATAGAAGTAAAGGCTCATAAGACAGGCTATAGCAAGTTACTTAAGCTAAAGTAGTATGATGGCATTTTCTGTGCCTTGATGAATAAATTTGTGTATTTGATACTTGATTTTGCTGGCATTTGGGCTGTGGCATATTTAGAAAGTTGATCATGTATCTCACAAGCAATCTGCTGAACAGAGGTTTCAGTGCATGAGTATTTCTAGTCTTTCAAAAAAAATCTTGCTGATTATGGTGCATTTATGAAATTAGTCAAATTGCAGAGTTGGCTTAAATGTGTGCAATCATGAAATGTAAATAACACACACGTTTCAGAAATGCAATTCTGAAATTTGATGTGCTGAAACACTCCACAAAACTTTGTTTGACCTCATGGAAAAGGGGGAAAAACCCAAAACTAGTTGAATTAATGGAAGAATATTTACATATTTGTTTGTTTTTTTTTTTTTTCTAAATAGGGTTTCTTTCTCCTCTGGTTACATTGCTGCCTGTAAAAATATAAAGTTTCTTTTTTGTTGTTTCTTCCTTATAAATAGAGCTTTATGTAAACCAGACTTTCTTACAAAATCAGAGCTGTCTTACCTGTCAAGTTCAGCTGCTGCATTTTGGGCTTATTTGCTTAGAATTTTTACCCTTTTTCTTTGAGGGCAGGCTTAGCAGAGCAGAGAACCCATGTCCACACCACAGTTAGACATCTTCTTCCCTTTCAGCAAATCTTTCTTGTATAACCCAGCATTTCCAATCTGCAAACACCACTTGTATAATTCACAGTATTGAAGTGGACAAACAGCATTGATTTATGTTAATTACCTAAGTGTTAAGCAGTGCTATGTATTTATATCTATATATATCTATTTATATCTATCTATTTCTTTCTGCCCAAAACATCAGAGTCACCGCAGCAGGTCCTGATGTACACGATAGAGGTTTTGGATGTGTGTTTTCCATCTATTTAGTTTAACACATTTAAAAGCTTGTTTAGTACTTGTTAAAATGCAAGCTCAAGTAGTAAAAAACTGTTACCTGGGTACATGGTGGTTTAAGCAATAGAAGCCAAAAGCTTTCTTTTTTATGTGAGCATGTAAACCTGTACAGAAGAAAATTTGAAACACCTGTTTTAGATATGAGTGAACGTGATTCTGCCTGTACTTTTCACCCATTCCCATCCTCAGTGTCTTCTATAAATATTCTGTGCAAGTCTTTCCAGTTTGTGTAAATGATGCTCCTTTTCCCTTAAAGCCTTTGATGGAAATTCTGATCAATCACATCAGCTCTGAAGGGCTGAACTGGCCAACCATGGCAAGAGTTTCTGATCTGCCCAACAGTCAGCAGATAATCTCAGAGCAGTGAAATCTTTTCATAGATTTGTTTCCCTTACCCCCACCCAATTGCCTCTCTAACTTTATCTAACACAGAGCTGAAATTTTAAATTTTAGTATAACCTGAGGAGGGAAGGAGCTGCAGACATAGTGAATTTCATTACTAATTTATGAAAACTTCAATAACAAGAGCCGAAGGATCAGGCCAAAACACCATCTTCATTACAAATTCATTGGAAAGACCTTACTCTATTTTTACTGCTTCCAAAATACTGCAGTACAGTATCAGCCATACAGTCCTTCCCACAGAGATAGTGGCATGCCAGTGATAGTATTATATATAGCACTCTGATGGTTTACACATAGAAATATCAGTTGAAAACTGTAGTTCCAGCTTTAACAGATTTGAAGGCTTACTGTAGCTTTGCATGTCTGTTCGTAAAAGTTGAACAAGTTGCTACTCATCTGTGTTTGCCAATATTGTGATTTTCTTATAAATCAGATATTACAGCATTTGGCTTCTTTTCAATTGGTTTGAATGACATGTTCTCCTTCAGTGTTAATTAAGTGAGAGCTCCAAGATCTAAAAGATAAGACTATAATACCTTGATACATTTCCTCTAAAATGCCTTTTATGTGATTTCTTAGCTACACAGAGATTTCAACCAGAAACATGAAACAGTTCTAACTTGTAAAGTGTTGGAATTTCAGGTCTCTGAATTCTTATTCTTCGTGGGCTGACTCCTTCTAGAACTTAAAATTCATTTATCTATCCATTATCTGAAAATTTATGTAAGTTTTATTTACATAAAAGTAAAACAACCTGTTCAGCTCATTTAAAAAATATTTGTTATTTTGTCAGCATTAGAAATCTGGTGGGATAAACAGAGAGGACGTGCTGCAGCAGAGTTGGTCTAGCCAAGCTCGTCGCCTCTCTCTCTCCATCCCCTGTAGTTTAAGGAAAAGGTTTAATGAAGGAGGAATCACACAGTACATTTCTCTCTTTATTCCTTGAAATCACATCCAGATTTTATCTCACATTGTAGCTCAGTATCTCCGCACTGCCAGTCCAGGACAGTTAACTAGTCTATTGATAACAGTGTTTTACAGATTTTACAGGTAATAGTGGAAAAACCTCCAAAGACTAGTTTCAAACTGAAAATTTTTCACTTCTTGCATTTAATTCTTGCTACTATTCAGTTTAGAAGTATATCATGCTTTCTGAATACAGTTAGATGAGTCTAAAGCTTCCTTATGTCAGTATAGCTTGTACCTGTAAAAAAAAATTGCCAGTGTAATGGCAGAAACAGTATTTTTTAGAATATTTTCTAAGTCTCAAAGAGAAAAATCACATAACTAAAATATTTAAAAGAGGATAAAAGTTGTGCACTAATGATATAAAAAAACCTCTGTAATGGGGAATGTTTCAAGCCCATGTTTCCAGATGGCATGATGCAAATTGTAAAAGAAAATATGGAGAAAATTGTGTCGGATTTCCAAGCCACTGGGAAATACCCCAACACACTTCTTTCCTTCTCACCATCATTATATTACTATAATTTTAAAAACCAATTTATGTTACAAACACCTTAAAGGTTAGAAACCACATTCATTTCTGTTCAGGATGTGGGAGAACAAGTCGTAATTGCTTTTTTTTTACAAATGGGTCTCAGCTTGAGGTGAATGGGGTTTAAAACCCTTCCCTAACTTTCTCGTGTTCTATTTGCTAATTTAGGTGATTGCCTCAACATGCCAAGCACGTATGATAGCCATGAAAAGAGCAGGCTGGAGTGGGAGTGCACAAAGAGGGTAAAATGCTTTCTTTGCTTGAGTGTGGGTTTTGAGCCACCAAGACCAGCCAGGAAAGGTGCTCCAGGGGAAGCGGAAAGGAAAGGAGTCCTGCAGACATGTCCCTGCTCTCCGTGGCTTGCAGAAGGTGCTGTGGTGTGTCAGTGCCACAGCCTCAGTGGCAGCAGGAGGACACCCATTGCTCCATGGATCCAGCCTCGGGCGCTGCGGATCACAGGCAGGGAGCCCTGTCTGCCCATGGATCTGAGGAGCTTGCCATGTGTGTCAGCTTCCTCATGCCTTATCCCCTTAACAGCACGGAGAGGTGCAAGCTGAAGCAGGGAGGGCTGCTTTGGGTAGATTTTGACAGGGACTGTGGAGGAATAAATTCATCTGCTCAGCTGTTCCTCTGCATTGGGCTGCTGATTGTCTGATAAAATAGGAAGCACAGGAGCAATTTGTTGAAGACAGTGTTCTAAGGCTTTTACGAAACGCAAGGAAACAGGCTTCAGAAAGCCACCAATTAAAAGAAAAGAAGTCTGATTACTTGAGGTCTGAGGAAAGATACGGCCTGAGATTGCTTGCTTTGCATGTAAACTAAATTCTGATTTCTCTAGGTGACCAAGAACCTTTGTGTCACATTAATTTCAGTTTGGTTGAGACTGACTGAATAGCTTAGGGAATAAGTTTAGTAAATTTGGGGGAGTTTGACATAAAAATGGAACCACATAGAGCCCAAAGTGTATTAGATCTTGTTTCTGTACTGTAACACTTTCTGGTCTGCCAGAAACAATGTCTGACAAATTTTCCTATACCCATGGCTCCTATACCTGTTCCTGCTGTGATGCAGGAAAATCTCACTTATTCAAACCTTTGGTAGATAATTTTCTGTTTTCCCATCTCTTCTGTATTTAGCCAACATGCACAATGCTTGTTAAGGACCTTGGAAGTGGTGCCATCTTTTGTTCAGAAGCTTCTGTTTAAAAAAGCAATGGAAGTATTTCTGCAGATAATTATTTACCAGTCTATCCTTCCAGTATTTTCCTTTATTTGCCACTTCTTTTGAGAGTTCTTTTTTCCTCTTTTTGAACCAAATCGCCTTCTTCCTGGCACATCAAAAGCACAGAGCACTCCTCTACTTCTCCTTTTAGACACAAAGACAGTACGAAAAGCATATCTGATTTTTAGTGCAAAATATGCAAACTTACTTCACCCTCTCTTGATGGTGTCAACAAAACGAAATTAATAGGAAAATACTTTGATGAGTTTTTGGATTGGGCAAAATGGAAACTTCTGAAGAATTAATGGTGCTGTCTGGTGATAGTTTTATAGGTTTGTTTTGCTGACAGTTTTACTAGTATGAAAAAGTTACAAATGAGCATGAAAACATCCAAAAGGAATATATTAAATGCACCACCCAACTGCTCACCTTTTGCAGAAGGTACAGTGGATGATTGCAGACTTCACATATAATTCGTGTTTATCACTTATACAGCAGGGCAGCTTTATTTTTGCACTGGAACAGCTGTTTATGAGGATTTCGCATCTTTCAGAATGTTTATTTGCCTTTCACCATGGCTTCCAAGCTCTTTCGACATAAAATCAGTAGGAAAAACTAAGTCTGTACAAGTGTTTCTCTGTCTCTTCTACGTTTGTTTTTTTAGGTGATTAAAAATTTTTTTTTGTTAGATTTATTCTGTTTTGAAAAGTGTCAGCTATGGGTAGACATGTATTAAGGTTACAAAAGTTACAGGAAGAGCTTTTGCCAGACAGAAAACAAGCAGAAAAATAAATCATGTTTAGAGGAGTCTGCAAAACTTAGTCCAAATTCCTGAATTTTGTATAAGTGGAACAGTTCTTTTAAACTCTTATGTTGCCATAGAAACTTTATCAGGGATACAAATGGCTATTTTATGGAGTTGTACAAAACACTTGTAAAAAATCCTTAGGTTTTCAGTTATGATTAGCAAACCAGTGCTCCGTTCACTTATTGTCTTGCTTTGTTTTGCCTTTCTCTTCTTGTCAAACAGGTGTGTTTTATGAAGTTGTTCACAGCTTCCCTGGAGTGGAGGAGAATGTGCAGGTGGATTCGTATGTAAGCAGCCACAGGTGGAGAAGGCACTCAGAGTCCCTCAAATCAGTCGACACCAACAGAGCCAGCATGGGGCAGGATTCCTCAGAGCCAGGCGGTTTCACAGACCTGCTGCTTGAGGAGGGACATGACAACACTACACAGATTGAGGTAGATATTCATGCTATGTATTTTTTTAGTTAATTTTATTATCTTAGACCGGGGGTAAGTAAAAAATTGGGACATTTCCTTCAGGGTATTCAAACACTGATTGGGAAGAGTGCCTCTGGTCTTTGTGTTTGTGAACCTGTCAGCATATGGAAGCTGAAATTTTCTCTTGTTCTGAGGCTAGAGCCTGTCCTTTCACTTTTGAAGATAGTCTCTTGAGGATGTCTGCTTCTTTGGTGGAAAACAGTTGAGGGAAGTCCCATGTTTTAGCAGTTGCTGCTGGAGAACAGGAAAAGGAAGTAGTATTAAAATAGAATAAAATTCTTTTTTGAAGCTGCTGCAAACACCTCAATTTGCAAAACTTTGCCTAGTCTTTATGGAGAGTTATATCCAGGCACAAAGGAGAAAAACACATAGAGAAAGGAGAAATTGGAAGAAAATTCAGGTTGGTCATTGAAAAAAAATTCACATTATTTGATTTTTGGTCTTCCAAAGAATAAGATCAAGTCCATCTACGTGAAGTCTTGGGATGTTCTCTTCCTGCTTTATGGTGTTATTCAACCTTAATTTCTTGTTTAACTGCCAGATGGCCCTCTTTCCTGGTTTTTTTTTGTTCTTTTATTTTTGTTGTTGTTTACTGGGGGATTGTAAGTATTGGATTTGGGGTTTTTTTATTAATAAAATTTACATCCTATTTTTCAATAAAATATAGCCTGGAATAAGTTATACTTAACATCTTCAGCCATTATAATCTGCTTCCAAAACAACAGTGTTGTTGTTTTTTCTCTGTTCTGAGAAGCTCACTCGCAGAGAAAAACAAAGCAGCTTTCCGATTTTGGGTTGTTATATTACACAATAATAAAAGCAATGCAATATAAAACCCATCTGCAGACACAATGGCATTTCTACTGCATGAGTAAAAAAAAAATAGCTCTTTCTGAGAGGTGTGTTTTTGCGTTTGTTGTTTTCAAGCTTCCCACTTTGCACAGCACTAATTATGTTTCCTCTTGTACAAACATGAAAGTTGCTGGTTGGTAAATTGTAGTTTTGAATTTCATGTTGATTTTATAACTTCCTTTTTTGCCTCTTGTAATCCCTATCTGCCCATACTTGTAGCAATTCATTCAAGCACAACACAGATCAATCTTTCTTCTAGTTATTTTAGCAGGTAAAGTGCAAGCTGTCTCAGATACAGGGGAGCTTTCCTAGCTGATCTTTCCATGGCTTACCTGTAGATCCCTAAGCAGTGTCTCCATTCAGTTGGATTCCAAGCTCTTATGAAGCAAAATGGTCAGAGCTCCCCCTTTAACACTTATGCATAGCAAGACTGGGGGTAAAAAATGAATGCTTGCAAATGGATATACATAGAATGGTGTTTTTCCAGGAACATCTTTCCTGACGGATTAATGGCTTTACGGTGTCGTAACCTGGAAAGTTTATTGAATTCAGGTTTTGTGTTCTGTTGCAAACCTCTTTTTCTAAGGTCTTTTCAGCACAGTAAGATAACTGAATTGTGGTTTTACACATTATCGGATTCCGTTGAAAATCCCTACTACAACACACAGGCATCTCACAAAAGAAACCCTTGATGCCTGGCTGTATAGAGAAGGTAGGCTATACAACAGATATCCACAGAGGAAGAATCTGTACACTGCAGTCTTCTGCAGCTTGGGAGTTTGTCGGCAGTGCTGGAGAGCTTATTGATTGTTTTAAATCCTTCCTCTGTGCACATTGCAGTGCTTGCTAAAAGAAAAAAAATCCAGAGAATGAGTAAAACCTGCCACTTATATTTAGTGATGCTACAGGATGACAGCATCCCTCATTTACAGAGAGCGTTTCTTTCTAAAGTATTTTGTAGGCTTACCATGCAAATACAGACTTCTTTAATATAAAGACTGACAGTGACGAACATGTTTTCACTTGATATTATTCTTTGTCCTTCTTTATAATGATGAGTTTACTTTCTCTTCAGCTTTATAAACCCAAACCTAACAGCCTTTGCTGCCTCTCTCACCCCTGCCCCTCCCTGCAAAGAAAACAAAACAAAACAAAAACCCAAAATCAACATGAAAAACAAAACAAAAAGAAACCCAAAAAATCCCCGCAAAACAGCCAAGGACAAAAGGGAAGGCAGCAGGTGGAAGTTGCTGCACACTGTTTAAAACTAAGTCTAAATATTTCTTGTGTTATCAAATCCATACAGTCATAAGGTGAAAAAAAAAGTCAAAATTGTGTGGAGCACAGCTTAGTTCCCCTGGATTTCCTTTTATTTTAAGGTAATGACACTTTTGATTCACTTTTTTCCCACTGGAATTACTGGAATTGTTCTGAACCTCACAGACTCACCATGCTGCATCAGCCATCAGCCCTGATCCAGAGGTTATTTTAACATCAGCTTGAGTGGGAGCATGAAGTGCAGACCTTCTAAAGCTCTTCCTGAAAGTCCATTGTAGATTGGTTTGTCACGCCTCTCCAGTAATCAGGGTGGACCTCCTCCTATGCACAGGAAAGGTGATGATGGTGAGGTTCTCTTTAGGGTGCAGCCTCTCTGGTCCAAAAATGGAGCAGTGTAGCCACCAGGGACCCTAGGTGTCTCTCTTCACATCTCTGTTTTGTCTCCTGCACATGTTTGGCACTGTGATTCAGCAAAGGACTCATGCAAAATGGTATACACATTCATGTGCTTTTTTTTAAGCAAAGATGTTCTTTTGAACTGGTCTTGAACTAAATTGCAGTGACTAGCAGAAGCAGTGGCTATAGCTATTTGTTGTGCTGCACCTTCAGAAAAGAGCAGGGCCTTGGGAAGAAGAAGGTAAGACCTCCAAGTCCCATTGTGTTGCTGGAGAATAGGAATGTTGTGGTCCACAGGTGCAGTGTTGTGGTGGCACAAACCCACAAAGATGGATGCTGCCAAAAGAAAAGTAAAGGACGTACAGATCAAGTTTCTGCTGCAAGCCAGATAGGAGACCTGATAGCTAACTGTAACTCATAGGGTAAAATCAATTTATAACACTTTATAAAACAGTATGAGTATCTTGAAAGGATTCTTCTTCTCCTACTTTAGCAGGGTTATTATGGTGTGCCAATTAGAGACTATAATGTTGCAAATCCCATAAAACCTCCCAAGGGTGGAGGTTAGTCCCATTTGCTTTATTTGAATTGGTAGTGTGGAGCTCACATGCAGAGTAGGGTCATAGTCCTTATGACACTTACTATGTTTTCATTCCCATTATATAAAATAACTACAGAGAGAGGGAGAAAGCTCTGAAGAGAGACAAAAGAGTGGCGTAAAAAGAGTGAGATCCCATCTTATACAGATGGGTGCAAGTGTTACAGTCCGAGAGAAATCCCCAAAGCAGATAGCCTTGGGACAGGAAAAGGAATATGTTGCCAGCAGTCTAAACCAACTGTAAGGGGCAACCCCAAAAAGACAGGATTCTGGTGATGCATTGCAACGATTTGGCTCCTTGGCTTTGTGGCAAACGAGAGTTTCAGAGAGGCTCCACTGAAGATATGAGCACCCATGGATAAGCCATATTTCTTCCCCTGGGTCACAAAGCCAAACATTAAAGCCTTCTACCTGGAATAACTTTGGGACTGTCAGAATTCTTTCTAGAGAGTTTGTTTCTCAAATTTCTGGGATTTCACAATCTCATAATTTCAAGTCTAGATTTCCCTTTTTAAATTTTTTTTTTCCTCCCATCTTTCTTGGGATTCTTCACTCCTGTTTTGAGGGTCAGGGTTGTTTTGAGTTTTTGCTTGTTGTGTAATGTACTGCTTTTGTTTATTGTGCTCAGGACATTGAGGAGTGCCTTTTACTTATGAAAACTAGAGCCTAGGAAATGCAACGTGTCAATTGGAATTTTTTGCTGCAAACACTGCAAGTCCTTGTAAAAGCAGTGATTGTGAAAATACATCTTCAGGAATATGTCTAGTTTGGCATGGCTTCTTTCAAGCAAGGAGAAAAATAGGACAAATATACTACTTTTATTCGTATGCTCTTGTAAAAGAAAAGAATGCTGTATAATAACTCACATTTATTAAGTAGATTAGTATTAACATGGTTAAAATAAACTCAGCTTTATGGTGATGATGTGACCAGTTGTTCTATTAATCCCCAAAGCCCTGTAGCCATACAGACAATGAAGGCAGGTATCAGAGGTTCTTATTACCTGCTTGTTTTTTGCATTTACTGAAAAAGAAGCTGATCTCTGAAATGCATCTGGTTTGGATGATGGTTCCCTGGTATTCATCACTAAGGGATCCACAAATGCATTCCTGTTTTGCCACACGACTTGCTTATGCAGGTCTGGCTACTAAGCACTGGAAAAGGCTTAATAATGCAATAATATGCAATTAATGCATTAATATACAATTGTGCATTGCACGAATGTTGCACCATAATTTTTCCATGGTTTAATATGTGCATCATTTTTCAAGTGATTTCCTGTATTTTTGGCTGTGTGTAGCTCCACACAGAGCAGATTCTCCCTCTGGATATATAGCTTTGGTGTCTTTATCTTCCTTGTGACTGCAGTCACACCAGTGCAGGGTAAAACACTGACAAGAAAAATACGAAGAAATTGAAGTGGAAAAGTCTCTGATATATAGCTTGCATTGGCATGAGCAGAAGGTGAAAAACTTTGCAAAATAACTTTAGATCATGTGAATTATTTTCAAATTTGTTGCCACTGTATAGAGATGCTACATCAAAACAATAGTCTTTCACAAACTTCAAATATCAAAAATAAATCCAGCAATAAAATAATAGATTAAATCATAGTCAAGCTTGAGCTGAGTGCAGTAAAGTTTTATTGCTTTGCACCAGCAAAAATGTGAGGAAAACATAATTTTTCATATAAAGTCTTAGAACAGAATGAATGATTGCAACTGTATGACAGAAGATTCAGTTCTGAGCAAAAAACTGCACGCTGAGCATGCTAAATCAAACCAAACTCAACTTCATCTTATTTTCTCCACCCCATCTAACATAGTACTTGCAAACATAGTAAATTGTGGCTATTTCAGTGCAAATTTTTTTTTTTTTTTTTTTCTGTAGTGAAGTGATTCATTTACTCCTGTGGATGTCACTGATATCTCCTGCTGTGTATTGCTTTTAACTAAAATAGAATTGTTGCCAACTGAATCACCCTTCTTTCTTTTTTCTCTCCTTTCTTTACTTTTTCTAGATGCTCTTTGAAATGCAAATTTTAGCAGCCTCAGTAGTTTATACCTGAAAAGTGTCTTACCCCTATCAGAACAACACTGGTGAATTTCCTACTGATAACAAACAGTCTTTTACTGGATTTTGCATTTTGACCCAGAGTTTCTGCCCAAAAGAACGCTTCTGCCTTATCAGTCCCAGTCAGTCATGGAAGTGAAGATGTGTGATTCTGACTGGCAAAAACAACAGAAGGGATTGAGTTTTGCAGCCCTTGGGATTTGAGAGCAATTACTCTCAGCTACTGACAGCAGCGTCAGCATGGCCGTTGCTGTGTCCCCACTGCAAGTCTGAGCAAGGAAGAAAATAAATGGCTGATATTAAGTTTCCCTCAGCTGGACAAATGATAGGGCAATTCTGCGATTACTTCTCTAATGCACTGTATTGAAAGTAGAAAAACTTGTCCATGCATAAAAGAAGCCTTAAAACTAAAGAGTATCATAGTCTCATAGTGAGCTGTCAGTTTGGCTAAGCCTGCCTCTGCTTTGTTCCTGTTTTTCTTCTTTTTCTTTTTCTTTTCTTCCATCCCAATTCTTTCATGCCAGTTGCATCTGAAGGACTTAGAGCAGTGTTAATAACACTGTATTCTGAAACCATGGTCCCTCCAAGTAACTGACAACCATATTCTGTATTTAAAAAAAAAAATCCCTATTATCACAGTCTAATAAGTACTTCTGTTCTTTTTCCTCATCACAAGCTAAGAAAGTGTCCCCCTCTACTCCTAAAACCTGTTTTCTGACTTGCAATTTTAGAGCCTATAATCACCTGTGTAAAGTTTCCTGCTTGTTTAGCTTTTCAATTTATAGTTCAAATATTTAGCTTAAATAATATTTGTATCTTCCTTCCCCTGTCAGTGATCCTCAACAGTGCAATTCCATGGGCAACATTTCTTGTATAGTCATTCAGTTTAATAGTAGTTTAACAGGGATGCTATTGATCCCACCACCAGGACAGAATTCTTTTCTTAATGCATAGTCATGTTTTAATGTGGATTATGAAATATCAAAGTAATGCATGTTCAGGACAAAGGTTTAACTAGATTTTAGGTTTCACTTGAAGCATTTGACATAAAAGTGGAGAGGAATGAAGCTTTATAGAACAGAAATTTGTCACAGAATTGGCTGATTCTTTAGAGAATAAAAGAACAATACTTCCGTTCTGACGTCCTTATTTACAAAAACCTGTGGAAATAAACCCAAACAACTAAAAAACCTGAAGCAACAATGAGTTTTATTTTTGCTACCTGCTTTCTGATGTGGCTTCATTTTAGGTACAGATTCTGGACTATATTGTTGAGTTCAAATAATATTTAGTGCTTGACTGAAATAAGGGAAACACTAGATTTTGGTTAAGGATCATTTAAAGTTCTAAGTCAAGAAATACACTAATTGATTTAATTACATGGCTGAAGCTTGCCAGGTCTACTTGCAAAATCTTTATCATAACAAAAGTTATATTCTCTCTAACTTTTACTTTTAGGGATGTATAATTATTTCTTGTTCACAGTTAATAATTACTGTATCACGTGATTTTTGATGTATGTGTGATTTTTGGTGTATGACTCATTCAAGACAAGGAGGGGAAATCTGGGCTCTTCCTGTAGGCTTGCAAATATTTTTCACAGTCTTTGATTAAACTTTGGTAACCTGGTATACACCTGGAATTTCCAGGGCTAAAACAACTGTGACTAAAAAACATGGGTTTACAATTGGAAGTGGCATTGCATCAGATTTTCAGCCTTTTCTGACTGTCTCTTATGTTGCCTTGGGCCGTGTCAGTTGTACCTATAACCCAGCTGTCTTGCTGACTTTAATCCAGTGTAACTTAGGTCCAGAAGTCTCTGTTGGAAAATGTACTGTTCATGTCTCTGGTGTTTCCGTAACATTCTAGAGGATTAAACAAATGTTCCATGTGATTCCTCTCTACTACACATCATTAAACTGCAAAAGCTCTGGAGCTCATTGACACTGAATGCTGTGGATGTCAAAATTTACAAAATTAGGCAAATTCACGGAATACGAATTTGTCACGGGTTATTAAAACACAAAGGGAATTTCTGAAAAGATTACTGGAACCTAGGGAAAATGGGAAACTGCCATTGTTTCCTCTGGGTCCCCTAAGCTTTCTGGGCATCACACACAGACAGAATCAGAATATCCTGAGTTGGAAGGGACCCACAAGGATCATCGAGTCCAGTTCTCTTTCCCAGTCCTGAGTACCATACGAAGATGTTTGACTTAAGACAGTCAGCTGTTTTTGTGCTTTCTTTCGTATCCATTTACTAGATTAAATTAAATATCATGTTACTATTTTCATATTTAGAAGCTTGAAGTTACAGTGGAGATTAAGGATGTACTGGAGGAAGAGTCTTGGGATATGCACAAACAGTGCTGCAGCACTGAAATCATTGTGGATATATCTGTTGCTTTTCCATGTAGCAGAATGTTTAGATGTCATGTTTTGTTGGAAGAAAGCTAATATTTTGTGTTAAATTATATAGCTGATATAGTAATTGAAGGTTAAGTTGTATAGAATTTTCTTGCTGTATTTTAATTTACTTTTTTTTTTTTGCAAAGGTTGTTATTGTTATTTTAAAATGTTTTTATTCACAATTTTCAAGAGTTAATTTTAGAAAACTAGCTTGTTACTCTGAGCATGGAGAATGTCATTTATTTTCAGAAAAATCAAATATACATTTTTCAAACTGAGTCAAGGGAAAAAAGTGTGTTTCCTCTTCATGTGATCTTAGGGAAATTATTTGAACTTTCTCTTTATGTGGCATCCTAAGTCAAACTAAAATGTCTGGAAATTACTGCTAAATTCAGTATTTAACTGTTAATTTTTAATACTTATAAAGAAGAGCCAAAAAGTGGATTGGTCTCAAAAACAGCACAGATCACACATGAAATATCCTAATCCTCTGCTCTTGCTAAATTATGCCAAACAGTATGTCACTGGCAATTAGAAACAGAATCTGGGATAATCATTAATTTACTCACTATTTTCTGCTTGTCCAGCTGAGTTTTTCACCAGTGATGTCACACTTTCTAGCCAGCCAGCAGACTGAAATATCACTGTCTTGTTTTCTTTCGAGTCTTTCTGTTGCGAAACGGTAAACTAGGCAAGCGCCTCATGTATCTTTTTGTTTTGAATATACTAATTGCTTGTTTATATCAAGGTCATCTTAACACTTTCACTGGGTCTTGCTGTAGTATTCACATGGACTGAATGCATTGCCAGCTCTGTAAAACGTGTTGTAGTGATAAGCCTGTCAATGTTTCCAATATTCTCAATCTAAACGCAAGAAGTGGTGGTTCTCCTAATAACTCAGGTATAGCTGGAAAGGGAAAAGGCTGGAGGAAAGATTCACTCTCTATTTCCTTTAAGCTTGGAAAGAGAGGATGGGGAAGGAAACAAATGAAAAACTAATTTCCCCATTCCTAAATAAGAGAACTCCATTGTAATCCTGAGTTCATTTCCACAGGCTTAGCTATGTTGGCATACAAGCCATTTAATTTAACATATTGATGATAATGAATTTTTATAGCGAAGAAGGAGGCAGGGAATTCAGAATTTAACGAAATCTGCCTTTGAATTTTGTTAATGATAATATTTTTACTTTTCCATATCCTTCATCTCCAACTTTCTAAATCACATTCCAGAATAGCTGAACTCATGACTGAAAAGAGCTATGAATAGAATCAACAGACCTTGTACCTTCTGAATTAATTATTTCAGTCATACATGCCTCAGCCCTTGCTTGCAGGAGTTTGCTGAAAATAGATTCAACTTGTGAAATCTGAATATTAGTGTTTGGCTGTGAAGGCTGGGAAGGTCTCTCCTTTCCCAGGCACTTCCATTCTAACCCTTTTCACCACATTCATGTGGGGTGTCCTTGAGAGAGGAGACTTTCATCAATTTGGTCATGCAAAAAGCAGAAGATTATGTTCATTTCTACCCATGCAAAGCAAACAGCCTTTTCTAATTTAACAGCACTCAGCAAATTGTGCATAGCTGGTTGGAGCAGGGAGTGAGGGTGAATACATTACCAAGTTGTTAGTGCAGAGGAATTTGGGTAAGTAAGTAAAACGTTGTCACACTAAGCCACACAATTCCAGTTTGGATAGTACCAGTCCTTAGGGATAGGTTTTCAAAGCTGTAGGAATTCTGCTGACATTGATGGATTACTTCGTGCCTCTCCAAATCTTTCAAGTTTCTTTAAAATGGGAAAGTCAATTATCTGTTATCCCAAAACAGTAACAACTTGTCATGTAAACAGATGGGTACATTGTTTCAGATTTGGTCAGACACTTCCTTTGACTCTGTGTAAATTTAGTGTTTATGTGGAAGTCAATGATCTGTTTTCATTGTCATTTCATGAGTTATACAGACTTTTCAAAGAGAATAATAAATGGGGCCAATACTCAAAATTCATAACAAGAGAGGGATCAGAGTTAAGAAAGTTCCATTTGTAAAATGTGCGTTTGTCCCTCCAAAAATGCCAGTTAAATGCTTCCAATTGCTGAAGAAAATACTGATGAAACACTTTTGAAAGCTCTTGTATTTCATACACACAACAGAAATAACTAATGGAAATAACAGATTATTTTAATTTTGTCTTTCTTCTATTATAGCACTGGCATGCATTCATGTGCAGCATGTCTAAATGTTCACAGACCATCAATAATACAGCAGTAGACTTATTTCTAGAAAACAAAATTGGCAATAGGAGATCTTGGAGAGTGTGCAACAAATTGCAGTGTGAATAACAAGGAGAAAAAGGAAAAAAAAAAAAGGAATAGCAAACATATTCCCCAGACCTTTTAGTGGCACAACATTTAACAAAAGTTAGAGTGATATGACAGGGTTACTGGAGGTTTATTTCATGCATTTGTAGCAAGCTGCATAGTTCTTCACAATTTCCTACTAAAATTTTTTAATAAATCAAAGCATCACTTTCTGAGCATTCTTTCTGTAACCTTAGCAACAAAAGTAGGAAGAGGGAGAAATTGCAGGTGGAAATCCTATCTGTCTGATCTGATATAGGCGGAGCAGTAAAATGTCTTGAGGGATAAAATGCCATGATCTCTCAGCAGTATTCTGCTCCAGTACAGATAAACAAAGCAAGCTGATTCTCAGGTTCTTCCTGCTCCAGGCAAAGCATGGGTGCCTCTCTTCTGGTGTATGTGAAGTGCCTTTCAGTGCTAGGGCAGACATAATCTGGCTCCAAAGTGCTACTGCTTAGTTTAGCTGTATCCAGGAATGGGCAAACAATCTGGTTTACGTAGGTCAACAGCCTGGTGGGTGTTCCTTTTGGGGGTGCAATATTGGCTGGCACAGTGGATTATAGCAAGTTTGATGAGGACATTTGGAACATCTTCATTCTACAGTCGTAAGCCAGTACACTCAGTGTCCCTATTTGTCTAGAAAACAAAACCCCCAGTTCTTAGACCTGTAAAATTACTGACTATGTACTTGAAAGAGACAGCAACTCATTCCTGAGATTTTTTTTTCCAATAAAACTGGAGGTAGAACTTTTGATTCTATCATTTAATCACTAGCAGTGTATACAATGTTGACTTTTCTTATATCAGGCATATTATTCCATCACCTTGGAAATCAAGATAATTCTTAAATACACTGCAGAAGTTTTGTTTCTTACATAAACATTCAATAAAGTGTAGTACACATCTGTATAGTGCTCCAATGATGTATATGAATTTATACAAAATATGAAGCTACTGCGATTGCTAAAAGAGGCTGGAGTCTGTACAAGAGGTTTTCTTTTTCGTTGTAGCTAATATTGAAATTGGAGGTGAAATTCAGCTCTTCAGTTTGGAAACCTAAGCATAAGTGCATGTGGCATAGACGAGGCGTGTGCAAGCTTTTACCAGGGCATGTCGTGGTAGGACAAGGGGGAATGGTTTCAAGCTGAAAGAAGGTAGGTTTAGATGAGATATTAGGAAGAAAGTCTTTGCCATGAGGATGGTGAGGCACTGGAACAGGTTGTCAAGAGCAGTTTGGATGACTTTGTCCCTGGAAGTGTTCAAGGCCAGGTTGGATGGGGCTCTGAGCAACCTGGTCTAGTGGAAGGTGTCCTTGCCCGTGGATGGGGAATTGGAACAACACGATCTGTAAGGTCTCTTCCAATACAAACTATTCTATGATTCTGTGATCAAAACTGGTGGAAATTTAAGGTGAAAGTTGCCTAGCTAGAGATGTCTGGTACCATTTTAGGCTGTGGTTATACTGAACGGTCCATTGCTGCTCCTGTAGGATAAGGGTCAGCTATAGGTCCTGAATCGTATCTGCAGTTTTCAGATGGCCCTGGATTCCTCCTGTGCTTAGTCAATTAGATCTCATCCATGGTCTGTGCAGGCAATATCAAAGTGTGTATTTGGGTTGTTCTACAGTGGACCTGAATGAGCTGGCAAACGTTCACTGAAAGCATTTAATAGGTCTGTGGTTCTGATAATGAGTGCTTACAAACCCAGCTCTCAGGTAGACAGCTGCACTGAAGTATCTAACCTGCACCCCAAATAACAGGCTGTTCATCTACCTGTCTGAGTCTGAAGGGAAAAGATATTGGGTTATTTTTTTGGTTGGGTTTTGTTTGTGTGTTTGGGGTTTTTTTGTTTGGGTTTTTTGTTGTTGTTGTTGGTTTGGTTTTTTGTAGATATGCTAACAAATTGCATCAAGCAAAATAAAAACAACCTGTTTCTGATCAACATCAAAATGTTGATTCTTCCTCTCTTCCCTCTCCTTATCTTAGTCACCACCCCACTAACCCCACCCCAGTAAAAAAAGATTGATTTGAAGCACAAGTAAAATCTCATGTCTGTATCTTTCAGTTTTTCGTTGCTTAGATGTTTGTGATCACTTCTGTTGCTTGAAATTGTCAAAAGACACCTTGCATGTCAAAAGTAATTCTGTAGTGCCTTGTGTTTTATCTTCTTAGTATTCTCTATTTAGACAAAAGACAAAAAAGGAAATACAAGTTTATGGATCGATCTACTCTGAAAAAGCAATATAGATTTAAAAGTTATATACAAGAAAAAATAGCATCTATCAGAACCAAAATAATGCATTAGTATAATTTTGAAATATTTGAGTACATTGGATCAGCTGCACTCTAGGTTAACTTGAAGGCAGTACTTTTCAGAGACAACAGTGGGAGGATTTATTATTACTTAGCATCCTGATCCTGTCTGGGTAATTGTGAAGTGCACAGAATATCCCCCTTGAAAATAACAAGAGTGCAGATTCTGCAGAAATCTTGTTTGGAGCCTGATGTCAGGCAAAGGAAGCGCCTTGGACACGCCTGTCTAGGCAACATGTAACTCATCAAGCATCTCAATTAAATATGATGTCTTACAGTTGTGGCACAAGAGTTCTCAAGGGATTTATTAACTTTTGTGAGCGTGACTGCAAGATCTGATAAAGAAGCATTTCTGTGACAAGTCCTTAAGAAATGTGGCTGGTGATAACAGTTTGTTAAAACTGCACATACCTTTTTTTTCCATATTCTTCTGTAGACAGTCCAGACTGAAATGCTGTTACAGCTGTATACAGAAAAATACATGTGAATAAAGCAAAATGTATACTTTTTCAAAACAAAAGAGCAGTAGAAATTGCTACAGACTAACCACTTTCATAGTCACTGTCTTTCACTGTAAGCCATGAATGGTGATTTTGAAATTTTGCGTATTGATTGCAGATTTCAGCCAGTCCCATATTTTAGTAACTAAAGCTTCATGTGCGTAGTATGTGAGAGCTAAACTAGAAAGCACTGTGGCTAAATAAATTACCGGTTTATTTGCAATCTGTTTAAAACCAGTGCTTCCAAGGGAAGCCGTGGTGATGCAGTTTGTCCTGTGATGCCCAGGATCTCTGATGGTCATGGTCTGGCTCTATGCTGACCAGCACACAGCTGGACTGAACAGCATGGCCTTTGCACAGACTGATGCTGAGTGAGGTGTGCGTGGGATACCTTTAAAAGCTTCAAATTAAGCTTTATCCCTGCAGGTAAAATGCTACCACATTAATTAACCCATGCTCCTCCCTGTATCAGCTTTACATTGGTCATGCATGTTCCTACAACTGATTGCTTTACAATTTTGGCTCAAAACCCCAATGGAGCCTGAAACACGGAGTTAACAGCTTGGGAACTGCATCACACACACCAGTGAGCATGGAGGCAGCTTCCTGCACTGTCCTGTGGAAAGTCCTGATCAACTACAAACTATACCTGCTAATATCAGCTTAATGCTTCAGGCCTGTAGCACTTTTCATACCAATTTAGATTTGCCATTTCCCCTCCTCAGGTGAGGCCTCAAGACTCTTGGTTGTGTCTTGGGTGCTGTTTTCCTCTTCTCTTTTCCAATAGAAAAGTGCCAAAAAATGGGAAATAAGGATGATTTACTTCTCCTGGAATCTGAATATACAGTGGAGTAATATATACAGAGAGTTTGCAGTTGCTCTCATACCTGGATGAAAAAAAAAGAAAAGAAAAGGGTGTATAATATTAAACTGAACTTACATGTTTAGGGGGAGGAAAAAATTGCCGAAGTGTGGCTGTAAGTAGGTCAAAGTACATTTGCTCAGAAACACACTGTTCATTGTATTCCACACAGGAAGTGGATCTTTAAAAGACTAAAATTACTATATCTTTAAAAGCTAACTTGCCAAAAATGTAGTTATTTACGGTACTGTCTGGAGTCATAAGCCCCCAAGAATGGAGCTGGTAAGAGACATTGTGTCATAACCACTAATGCTCTGTAGTCTAGGCCCAGCAGATAGTTTTTTATGTTTACAAAAAGTAAATTTTTGCAGTTTCAGTTTCATGAACCCTTCGGTCATTTATACATATTTAAAAAGGAGAATATAAACTCTAAAATCTGTGTCATAATTACACCAAAATAAAATTTCTGCTAGATATTTTTTTTGGTCGTTGTATTGAAATGGTTCTTTTTATTTTCTTTTAGTGGACAGGGTGCTATGGAGCAGTTAATAAAGTCTTATTTTCAGAATATCGTTTCTCAGACTTCTGCTCCAGCAAATCAGGAACAAAACTGCATAATAAATATTTCCCTACTGTAATTGGGTTTTGAGTGACTAGTGATTTGGCTTTTTCCTTTCTTAAGTAAGGCATTGCAGAGATTTTTGCTCTTTTAAAGCTTGTCTCGTATGACAAGACAGTCCAAAGGGCTTTATAAGCCTGCTGTAATGACCCCTAAATAGGCTGACAGTTTTATAGCAGTTCCCAAGAGGGAAGCTTCCTTTCAAAAGCAGCTGAACATCTCGGAAAAGGCAGTGACTCCACGTTGACTTTTCACAAAGCCAGAAAGACTAAATGGCATTTTGGATTATTAACAGTTTTATGGCATCCTTCTTCTGCAGAATGTCTGTCAGCGTGTGTGATTCTGTATTATAGGTGCTGTCAGGAGCTCAGAAAAGTGCAGTTTAAAACCTGGGAGCTTAAGTTGTTATAGAGCTGTGTAAAACCTTGTGTCTGCATAGGGGAGAGAGATGTGAGATAAATCCTTTGTTTCATCCCAGCTGATGACATCATTTAATTTGTTATGTTTACCATAACAACCTCCAGATGTAAATCTGTGAGATTCTGGGCAAAGAGACTTCCATACTGGCCCTAGTGAAAACCTGAGTGTAAGAGCTGCTGCACACACACAATAGGCTTTCAGGATTCTGCTGAGCACTAGCATAGCCTCTTCTTGGAGAATATAGTGTAAGATGACATTTTTAATCCCAATGCACTCAGGCACAAAATTTCCTCTTCAGATAGATTGGATTCTTCTCATTCATTAGTCATCATATTAGCTGTTCAAAATGACTTTTGCTAGGGTTTGTGTAATCAGCAGTGATATCCACAAGTTGTCTTCAGGTTCTGCTGATGGTTGATGTTGAGTATGTATGCTATGCCCATATTGCTACACATATATATATTCCCTTAGTTTTTCTCATATCAGATGTTAAAAAAAAAAAAAAAAACAAAACAAAACCAACCCAATAACAAAAAACCAAAAACAAAACAAGAAAAGAACAGATTGCAGCTTTGTCACTGCGAAAGCAGCAAGTCACTGTGAAAGCAATTCTCTAAATTGCATGTTTCCTCAGTAGATTCATACAGACCAAAGACTTTTGTTAAGAAATTGAACCACGCTGAGTTTATCCTTGATGCAAAGCACTTATGAAATTGGTAATTCTGAGCAACTCAGAAAGATCGACCTTCCTAAGCTGCAGGCCCTATATGTATATCCTCTGTAAGACTTTGATGTAATCCACATGTAGCTTATCTACCCAAATTAGAGCTTTCACTTTTTGAGAGGCCAGTTCAAGTTAAGTATTCCTCAGGGTTCTTCAACTATCAGATCCTATAAACCTGTAAATCATAGCATTGCCGTGTTATGATTGTAATTACAGTATTCTGTTAAAATGAGTTATATGGCAGCAGTATGCAAAACGTCTCTCTCCCCATTTTCCCTGGCCTTAATCTTCCAGCTAGGACTCCAGCTCACAATAGGTGATTGTTTCTTGTACTGTCTCATCTCCTGTGCTAATGGCTGTTATACTGGGGATATTCTCCACGCGTCCTTGCCATCCGCCCCTGTCGCAATCAGTGTCTGCCTAAAGAAAATGTAAATAAATGAGGAGAATCAGTTACAGCACTATACACACATGCTTCTCCTGCCCAGGAAATGCAGAGTGTGACCGTGCATTTCTCTTGCCCCTTCTCAGTGCCCAAAAACGTGCTGTTGAGAAGAGGCTTTCCATCACCTACAATCCAGAGATAGCTCAAATCCTACCAAAGTTGTCAGCTGTTCTCCCCATTGGGCTGTTCTTAACTGGTGGGGACTAATAATGTTCAGAAAACCAATAGCAATTTTCTAGCAAAAGTCTGAAGCAATTCAGAAGTCAATTTTGGCTGCATTTTACTGACATGATAGGCAGAGATACCATAAGAGAGTAGCCAGCATATTATATGTGATTGGGTAAAAGTACAAATAGTTTTGAAGAAGTATTTGCTGTATGGTGTGCAGGGGCATCTTGTTGCTGTCTTATTTAAATAGGAAAGGAGTTTTAGTTCTGCAGAATGAATTGCCTTATTCCTTAAGGAAATAATTTTAATTGCTAGCTTATTTTCTTTCTCTAAATACCCAAAAAAGTATTGTAATCTTTGCTTTTTCATTGAAAAGTAGTCTGTTTTAAAATATATAATTGCATGTTTTCTCCTTTCAGTGTTTCCATTTTAGTCTACAAATACACCTTTTAGAAAAATAATTCTCTGATTAGTTTCATAGGATATTAATCTAGAAATGTTTATAATCAGAGGCAAAGATGAGTTACTGAAATTAATAATTGGTGATTAATTCTCTCAAAACTAATTTTTGGGGCAGCAATTTCAGTTAATTTTAAAATTGACCTAGTCTGTGAGTTTGGCAATATTTGAGCAATTTGTTGATGTATTTTGTTAAAAATCAGATACCAGACCTTCCTTTCACAGTGATAAAATTAGGCCTCTATAAAATCTAACACCATATCCTTGAGGGCTCCAGAGATTTTTCATAATGTTGTCATCCCAGTCAAAGTCTGGAAATGCGATTTCAATCAGTAGCATAGTTAAAGGGACAATAGTTATCAAATTAAATGCAGTCTTGTCTTCTGTTGCATCTGGCAATAACTCATGACACTTGGAGATGAGGATCCTTAGATGGGATGATTGATTGATTGGCTGATTGATTGATTTTTCATTGGTAATGTCACAAACAGTGTTCCAGTACTGGGAGAAAGCAGCCAAACCTTAATCTGCTGAAACGTAATGGCCATCTGGTTGGCTGATATATAAAAATTTGCCTTGTGAATGTCTTTCTCTCGCTCTCCTTTCTCTCGCTCTCCTTTCTCTCGCTCTCCTTTCTCTCGCTCTCCTTTCTCTCGCTCTCCTTTCTCTCGCTCTCCTTTCTCTCGCTCTCCTTTCTCTCGCTCTCCTTTCTCTCGCTCTCCTTTCTCTCGCTCTCCTTTCTCTCGCTCTCCTCCCTTCCCTCCCTTCCAACTACAGAGAAAGCAAGACTTTTTCTACAGCATACTATTGTGCAACATCAGAGCTCATTCCTGGGTGTGCCAGCTGCTTTTCTCTGGTTGAAGTTATCAGTTATTTTCAATTATAGTCTTAAAGGGAGAGAGAGAGCTTGAGAGATGGCAGAACTTCTTGTTCAGTAATGTCTGTGGTTTTGATCAACTTGAATCCAGTATGTAAAAACATTCATGCAGTTGGATTCAACGGGGGCTCTTATTCCTAAATCATATTTGATAATATCCTCAGTGTCCTAGAGGTTTATATTACTTTTAAATTTCTGTTGAAGAAAAGATGTGACAGGAAGAGAATTAAATCCAAAAAGTCCCATGTTTACCTATGTGATTGTATCCTCATTGAATCATGGTGTCTTACTTCACTGAGAGGGAACTTTATTGCTTCATGTTTGTTTCAGTACTATTTTCATGCACATCTTTGTCCCAGTTAATAATTGTACTAATGTCAGAGGCATAATGTAGTTGTTACTTTTAAATATCACATATAGTTACTTTATATTATCTTGATTTTGAAAGATCACATCACACATTGGAAGCCTTAATCTGTTAAGGGACAGCACTTACTGATGAAATTAGTATGTGATGTTTGGACTGTATTTGGGATTATCTGTATATGTAACGTATGGAATGGATATTAAGTCTTTGAATTTGACAAATACTGAACACCAAGAATTTAAAGAAGGCTTAATCTTCAGTTGTGCTGAGCTTTTACGAGTAGCGCATGTATTCAGCTTTCCTGAGAAAATTCAGTTGTAGTTGGAGAAGTATGGGAATATATTCAAAGTGTCGTCAGACAATATCCCTTGTGAAAACTAAGAAATTAATCTCTACAATCTACAATAAGATGGCAACTCGGCATCAAGGATTGCCTGAGGTTAAAAATAACTTATTTCCCCACAAGAAAAGTGTTATGAGAGATGTTCTAATAAATATTCCCTTTATACTCACAAAGGTTGCCAACAGTAATCCTCATAGCTAGTGCAACGAATATCTGGAAAAATCCTTTACTTTAATGCTGTACTGTTCGGTAGAAGAAAGGTGCTATGTGCTTCATGTACAAACAGTATTTGGACAGAACTGCACATCTGGAGAACCAGTGGGAGATTATGCTCATATCCCCGAAATACCTGAAAAACAAAGGAAAAAGGAAAGCTTTCTTGAAGTAGTAAAAGCTATGTTTTCTACTTTCTCTGCATGTTCTTCCTTTCAGTAACATGCTTTTATGTCATTAATAGATAGGGACAAGTTTGTTTCTCTTCATAATTGTATTGTTATATCATTCTAATTATCAGCAGAACTCTAAATCTGTCTCATATAACTATTATAATTATTTTCTTAATTGAGTAGTTTACATGCAAATTCAGTATAAGTTCTTAAGCATTTTTGCATCTTCCTATGGAATACCTACCTGTAGGGACTGGAATGTGTTATGAAGCAGGTACAATCAACCAAAGCATATAAACAGGTCTGACAGAATGAAAACTCATAGGTATCTAATGATACCAATAAAATCATAGTTATGAAAGACTCCAAGACTTTCATTTCCATGGTAATGCAAATTAGAAACTATGAAGGCAGCGACTTGGAACAGAAGCTTGGATCCTAACCTTACTGGGAGCTCCCAAGCTGCTCACATCAACTTTAGTAGCTGCATGTGCCTTTTTGTTTCAGATTGTAAATTTACAGATAGTAATAAGAAATATTAGGATGTGAGTGAGAAATAATTAATAGTATATTCATAAAATACACCTGCATGAAGGCTATGAAGATTTTTCAAAGAGGAGAGGATCTCTCTCTTCCTTCTATCATCCAAGTAGAAGTGATTTTGTTTCATTCCATAAGTATCTAAAATAACTTAACTTTAATTAAAATGAGACCTTTCGTACACAAAATTTGGTAGACGTAAGTAATTTGTCACACAGTGACAAAATCTTGAGCTGCAGGTTTAATTTAAATGATTTACAAGCTGTTTGATGAATCTGCTTTGACCATGGGTCAAGATACTGTTTAAAACATTCTTACAGCACTACCAGCTAGGATCAGTGCTAGAGCCTTCTAGTTGTGGAGGTGGGGGCTTAGGTACTAGAAATTAACTGGAGTGGCTTTATTAGCTATAATAAATGTAAATGCGAAAACTTTGTGCAGTTCAGACTACAGTTTAAATAGTGCATGTTTATCTGAGACAAACTGTTTTGGTAATTATTTGTTATTTGTCTCTGGAGCTCTTTCCTTGAGACTTTGTATGCCTTAAATGTGACCATTATTTACCAAGGAAATTCTGTCAGAATAATAAATTGAACTGGGAATATTTATATTTGTTTTCAAAACGTTTTAATTTACAGTACCTCCATCACATACATGACAGTAATAACTGTTTCTGTTGACCATTAAGGGAGGAAAGAATTTGGTAAGGTGGCTGGTTTTTGTCATCTTCCTGACAGTATAGTTTTAATTATGTTTACTTTTGTGACTAACCTGGAGCTGGTGAAGCTGTTAGAAGTTGCTTCAAAATTGTTATTGATATTTACTGGACATATAAAGTACATCCTGGTATACAAAATACAGCAGAAGACACAGAAATTGCGAAGGAGAAAATAACTTGATTATATCTGCAGCAGCTAAAGAAGCAACAGTAATGGTGCTAATGTAGGGTGAAATCCAGCTGAAACAGGATTTATGGTCAATATGTTTAATCTAGGACATAAATGATGTCATCTAGAGTATAAGTCCTTGCCAAGAATGTCTCCAGCTCAGGATTATGTCCGTAGGAATGGGTTGTGTATGATCTAGATTTGTGGGGAGGGGGTGTCAGGTCTGCATGGCAGCGTGGCCTGGTGTGAGGGTACTCCCTGTGGAGTAGCTGACTGGATAGAGGAGTTACAGCAGGAGAGGAACTTCTCCATCAACTGGGTAATTCTAAATTCTAAGTCCATCTCTTCCATTTTCTGTGGTGCTGTTTATTTTCTGAGTCTAATTTTCAAAGTCTGTCATCGAGGCCTTGGGGTTTTTTTGCTTTGTCTCAGAAGGGGAGGAAGCGAGGATGGAACTAATACTAGCAAGTACTACTTTTATAGTATTACTTGTAGCTATTCAGCTGAACGCTGGCAATGCTGTTGATTTAAATATTTTATGGTTGTAACAGCTTAATTTGGAAGGAAGACTGGGAATCTGAGATGGGTTTCATTTCTTGCCTCATACCACACGCTTTTTTTCTTTTCTCTGCCTCGGATAGGAAGGTACAGACCTTCACAGTAATTGACCTTAACAGAAATTTGCTGTGATGGGAGCGTGACAGCAACCGCTGTAACTTTAAAAACCACGAGAATTAGGAAGATCTCTTCCACAAATATGTATATATTTGTCTTGAAGGGGCAAATCTACAGTAAACCAAACTTTTGGCGATTTAAAATAAAAGAGCATTGTAAGCCTACAGCTATTAGGATTGTTTTGGATGTTCTTATATAGGATAGTCTAGTGCATTATGTTCAGAAATGTTAACAATTACAATTTTTTAAGGTGTTATCTGTGAATAGTGTTCATGGCTATGTTAGAGTGTGGCCATTTTTACAGGAACAGTCCATTTTGCCTCAAAAGCCATCAAACATTTTGCCATAGATTTCACTGATGTGGTTATTACAAAAACTGTATGATTGGGATTTGGGACAGTGACCATTATAATCATAATTTAAGATGATTGCATGATGGAACTGCCTTGTCAACTGCTAGTGGCTAGGAGCAGAGCTGTCTCTGCAACATATTTACAATTTGAACACGTTTTCCTTGTTACTGGGTTTCTTTGAGGAGCAAAAGGACTTAGTATTTCAAGGATGAGTTTTACGTAAAACTAAGGTGCGTCTTCCATTATAATCTGATTTTTCTGTGTTTTTGCCCTTTTGCAGGAGGATACAGATCATAATTATTATACATCAAGGACATATGGCCCGTATGATTCTACCAGCCGGGATTTGTGGGTCAATATAGACCAAATGGAGAAGGACAAAGTCAAGATTCATGGGATCCTTTCCAATACCCATCGTCAAGCAGCAGTAAGTTATTTAATCATCTTCTTCTGTGACTAACATGGATATTTTTCTCCAGTGACCCACACAGCAGTATTATTAAGTACCATGACTGCTGTTCACAGATCTATATCTTTAAATTCTATCAAGCACTGAAAGTCTTTACACTGTTGTTATCAAATTATTTCAAGTTGGCTTTTTGACCCTTCTATAACAGTCCTTCAGAGATGCATTTACAGATATATTTAAAATTTTCCTCTGTTCATAAGGATCACAAACTATCAAACAGTAAACCACTTGTGTTGCTGAAATCAGAAGGAATTTTACAGCTGAGTTCAATAGTAACAGAACTGGGTTCAGGATGAAGTTGGTGAAGTTTTAACTCTGCCATGGAATGTATGTGGTGTGTTTGCACTTCTATTTTATATGAAACTTATTTTTCCTTTTGGGACAACTGATAAGACTCGTGAGAATGCCATATAGTAACAGAAATGTGTGATCACAATTTTAGGTTATCAGCAAATAAATAAATTGGAGCTTGAATGGCAATCGTATTTAATTTATCGTGGTCATGTTACTGGTAAAATGGGTATGAAAATCATGGGTTTTCACACATAGAAATGGAATCAAATACTGTGTGATTTAGAGTTCGTATTCTCAGTTCTCACCTGTGGCTAGAACCTACATACAAAGAAGAGCCAATAGTAGCATAAATTAAATACAGAAAATTACAGCTCAGATCTGTGGTTCATGAGGTTCTTGTTTCATCCATTCACCAACTTATCTCCAACAAAAATCCCTTGAGTTTTTGTCAGCTTAAAACAAAATCTAGTGAATGCCTTACCTAAAAGTTGTACGCTTTTTTAAGAGGCAGGTGTGTTTAACAATTTTAAATCTAAGAGAATGCCCAAGTTTAATTCAGCTTTTCATTTGTTTATCTGTTATCTCCCTGGCACAAACCAGATGACTGCTCAGAGGAATGCAAGAGGCAGCAGAAAGAAATACTGTGGTATTTAAGTCAGAATACAGAAAGCAGAGTGAGGTGATAAATCCAGCACATGTAACTGCCAGAGAGTCCAATTCAAAAAATATATCCTTTATTGTCAAAGACTGTAGGCAGTCAGGGATAATGCAAATGCAGAGGGTACAGACAGTTATATATCTTTGGGGTAGACTTAATAAAACAGTTGATCAGCTATTTTCTTGAGACAACTTGATTCTAATGAGAAGAAAAGAATGTCAAGGGTACCTAAACATGAGAACTACTATTGTCTATCTTGTCTACTTCATGCGGGATCCTGGTGCTCTGTGTTGAGGGAAAGAACCTAAACATTCGTGAAATTCCTTTGAGAAATTGTAACCTGTGTTTAATGATTAGTGAAGGTGACACCTTCCATGTCTTTGTTGTAAGCGCTTTTGTTTCCAGTTGGATCCCTGAGATTATGCAGCTAAAATGTGAGTTCCAAGGGAGACATTTTGTTGAAGTTATTAAACTAGAGGCTAGAACAAGGCAATATTTTTGGTCTGATGTGGGATCAGTGTAGACGACCATTCGGCAGATGGAACCTGGAGGGCTTCAACTGTTTCTCCCCAAAGCGAGTGGTTTAAGACCTTTCTTGTGAATGTCAGGTGCCCCTCTGCCTTTCTGCCAGCTCTGGCAGAGAATGCTCTGGTCCCTGTTTAGCACACTGATCTCCATCTCTTTTCATGCTTCCCCAAATACCTTGGACTGTCAACTTGAGTGGCTGCAACCACGTCTACATACAGCTTTAAAGACCCCTTTTTCAGGTTTGTTTTATGTCCCCCCAGAGGATAAAAATGTACCAGAGAGTCGTCCTGTAAGGAAGGCTTTATACTTTATTTATTCATCTATATTTGATTTTTAGTATGTGTGTGTCCAAGTAAACAATATCCACATGTACTACACATCAAAGTTATTTAACAGAGAGATGTGATCTCTGTAACTGTACAGCTGTAGAGTCATGTATTCTGAGATCATATATAACTCAGCAGCAATCTCTTACCTCCTCTTCCATAGAGATAAACCTTGCCATTGCTTTTTATAAAAGGCCATTTTGCGCTTCTTTCTGTGACTCAGTGATTTACACGCTGATAATTTCTAAACATCATTCTCCAATTTGACATTACAACCAGGAGTTAAATTATGACATGCTAAGTATTAAGGAATTACTTTACAACATCAGGGATTCTTTGAATGCTAAAAATCTGACACTCAATTTGTGTGTTTTTCTTCATTTGGAAGTAAATAATCCTAAGAATTCCCAGAAGCTGGGAATTGGTTTTGCTTGTACAAGAAAAGTCATAAAGAGAGAGAATCCATGAGATGGTTTGACTTTATAAACAGCATAGTAATTGTTTGTGTAAGGTAGCAAACATATATTAATGGAACAATTAAAATATCTAATACTACAGGATTTATATCACTAGTAATAAGGGGTTTTTTTCAATGTATTGGCACCATCTTCTTAACCATATAATAAAATTTTAGAGGTGGCTTTGATATTCAATGTGTTTAGATGAGATATCTAAGAACTGATTACTCAAACACTGAACTAGAATACAGGATACTTCATTCTTGGGAACTCAACTCCCTTTTCTTCCAGTCCATTCTATCGTTTATGTATGGAGAAAACATTTTTATTTCAGTGAGTTGAAAATTCTGATATTCTTTCTAAAGAACAAGGTATGCTTTCTAGCATCAAAATAAAAGCATCATTTTAGTGACTGTTAGAATATTGCGTTTTAAAATATTCCTTAAACCATGTTAGTCCTTTACTACAGTATTATGCTAAATAATTGACTATTTTAAATGTATTTGCATTGCCAGAATTTAAGGTATCACTTTTTCTATTAAGTCAATGGGAGATCCAAATCTGGCTTTAGTGGGAATGGGATTAAGCTTTTGTTGCAAACATCTTTATACTAATGTTTATATTATAGCAATATAGAAGACAGATAAGAGGGCACAGTTTTTCTTTGAAGCAGTTTAATGGTTATTATGAATTCAGAAATTTAAAGCTAATGTGTAAAATGGAGGATGACATATAATGGAAAGAGGAAAGGTTTGGTCAGAAAATTGGTAGTTTTAACAGAGTTCTTCAAATTATGTTTGGTAGGGCAAGGACATAATTTAAATGGAGTATAGCATACACTTCAGCAGTGACAGCTGTAGAACATAGTAAAAGAATATTCATGTAAGTTAATTAATGTGCTGTCTTTTGCATATGCCATTTTTTATTAGAAATGTTCAGTTGTACGTACATATTTATGTATATACAGAAAAGGTCATTAGAACCTACTCAGTCCAATTAATGCAATGCAAATGGATTTTTCATTCTAATTAAAAACAAACAAAAAATGTGCTAATAAATCCTGTCAAAATTCCATCTTCCACTTAAATGGAAAGCAAATCTAATTTAAAGTTACTGTAAATCTTCAACTGCTAATTTCATGCTAAATAATTCTTTAAACATTTCTTGTGGATGTAAATATAACTCTTCCTAAGAGAAGAAGTAGTCAGATATAATTTGAAAATAATAAACCCGGGATAGAAATAATAGCAGGGAAAATAAAGACAAAAGAGTACTTTTCTTCTTCCTTTTTCCCCACCTTTTTTAAAATGTGTTGACTGTTGCCCTGTCTTAAGTGGAGTCGTCAAAGGTTAGGGTTGAGGACAGTCACCAACAAGCCATCTTCACACCAACTTTTACTGTAGTAACTCCTCCAAAATAAGGAATAATGGACTGCATGCTCATTTCATACTTGGTATTTGGACCATTGTGGAAGTGATGTGTTTTTCACGGGATACAATGAAAAGACCTTGCTGGTATTTCAGCACTCCTTTCTGCCATGACTACTATTTTATTCAGAGTTTAACCAGGTAGCACACAAGGTGGTAATTATGAGGGGCCACAATAATCAGTGAGCTTCGGGAAAGCAGTGCAGTAGATGGAAAAAGATAAAGCCACAGGCAGAGAGGCAAAATGAGTTTGAATTTGAATGGTGCTTTATGGTGAGCTTAGTTGCGGAGAATAGTTCATTCCCCAAATTACAATTCTCTGCTATGAATTCAGCTGATGGAGGATAGAGACCTGTAGGTGGATTAAGAAAAAAATTATTTTTAAAATATTATTATTATTATTTCTTTTATTTTGCAAGAAGTACCTTAAGTAGAGTTTTTATTGCTTCTGTTGAATATTTCTTCATACATCATTTCATCTTCTAGCTGACAGTATAGAGAGGTTTGGGAACTGGTGTTGTATGGATCTGATGGAGGAATTACCTTCCAGTGACTGGCCTTGATCAGACAAGCACCAAGGTAGCAGCAGGATGGCAGGGACAGCACTTGAATCTGAAGGCTTGTGTGGCAGAGGAGCAGATAACCAGCAGCCAAAGTAGCAGGCATTCTGTAAAACACAAGTATTGCTAGGGCTTTAGATATTTATGGGTCCTTTTAAGAAAGAGGTTAAAGCAACATTTTTTTAAAGGAGAAACTCTACAAATCTTTATTAATTTTGTTCTTGTGATTGAATTACAGTGTCTCTTCAGGTATTTTCTTTTCTGAAGTTTTCTGTTATAAGGATCCACTGCTTTAAGTGTTTAAGTGCTCCACAGAATTCTTTCCGGTTAGCTACTGGCAATTCCAAATTAAGAATAACAAGGTTCCAGTGTAAAATAAAAAGCAATGAAACAGATATTTGAAGTGGATGACTGTTCATCTTTTTTTCTCTTAATGTTCTGCTCAATATTGATTTTATTTTCTGGTGTTATTCATTTTAGAGAGTGAATCTGTCCTTTGATTTTCCATTTTACGGACATTTTCTACGTGAAATTACTGTGGCAACTGGGGGTAAGTGGCTTTCTAACTATTTACTTTGAGTAAGATGAGAAGAGTTTCTTGCAGCTATTTAAAATACCTTTTTTCCCTTACTTGTATATGTCAAGAGATAAACTGCAGCTTTTATTTAGGAAATTTTCCTGTCCACATAAAGAAAATCACAAAATATCAATATGATGGAAAACCTCCAGCAGTTCAGGTTGAACTGTTATAAACCCATCTCATTGGAAGACTTTACAGCATTAATCTTTTTTTTGTTTGGATATTTCCCCCAGAATTCAAGTCTATGTGTGTGTAGCAGTTGCACCTCTGGTGAGAGTGCTGGAGCCAAAACAAGAAGGCAGGGCAGGGTTTGCCTGCGTGAGGGGAGAGGATTTCCTGCCCGAAGATGAGAAGTGCTGCTAGAAGTGTGTCATGAGTCAGCTGTAAGGCGAATCCATTGCAGTGCGTTGTTGTGGTGCAGTATGGCCTCTGAAAATGCACCATGGAGTTCCTCTTCTCCTTCCAGGAGAGGAATGGGGTGAGAAGGCAGAGAGGGCACAGCTCGAGCTCCCAGTCTGGCAGCTCTGGGCACCACTGATGGCTCGTGGCTGGGGCTCTGCCTTCCACGGCTGCTGGCTGCTGCTTGCACCGATCTGCACTGGGAACAGCCATCAGCTCCTTCTGTTCCCCTCCCACTCCACCTCCTTGAGAGACAATTTGATTCTAACGAGATGAGGAAAAGGAGATGATGTGGGAGATAACAAGTGAGAAAAACAAGGAGAAAGAGTAATAGTAAAAGAAATTAAAACAGGGAGGCAGAAGGCAGCATCATGGAGAGCACACCTGCAGGATCTTCTGGTCCTTGAATGTGTCCAGCAAGTTCATGGACGCTGGCAGGTGGGGCTCTGCCTAGAGATGTGACAGGCAGAAATAGGAGCAAACATCATCAGGAACAATCCTACCCTGTCCTTGGTCAAAATTTCTCCTTCTCTTGCTATGGGGGTCCAGATGGCCAGGATCAGGGGATATCCATGTCTCACTGGAGCCCTGAAAGGGGAGGTTATGACCAAGAGATTAGGGTAGAATTGCAGCCAGTGTCTCAGCAAGAGTGGGAACTGGAACAGAGGTTCCTGTCACATTCCCCATCAGGATCTCCATTGTGCTAACAAAGCAGAATACAAGTGATGGACAAAGGCAAATAAAGGCTGATATTAAATAGTTGATTTGCAGTAGAATGATAGAAAAGGATGCAGAATTATAAGGTGATTTCAGTATCAGTTTTCTCTTCTTGATCAGCAATGCCATTTTGATGCTGATTTGAATCAGATAAGCCAAGAACCACTGATTTTGAGACTGATTTCTATTCTATTTTGCTTTTAGTTTCATTTTGGTGCTTGATCATCAATGCCTAGTTCTGTATTCTTTTTTAGAGGAGCTGCATTTGACAGGCTGCCAAAATCAAGTGCCTTGATCTGTGTACCATGAAAGAATGGGATGGGGTGGATCCTGCACAGCTAAAACAGCAGTGGTGGGGACAGGGCTCTTTCTTTAAATGTCCCCTTATTCTTACTGCTGTACTTGGTTCCTTAAAATTTCACATTGACTCTCTGTGAGTAATTCTTTTTGTGTGGTCATTCTGCTGAGACTTCCCATTTAATGGAACTCCTGAATTTTTACTGCTTTTACCACTTTCACTAATATGCTGCTGTGGCCAGTTTCTCCATCAGATCCAAAAGGCTTGGAAGGAAAGTTAATCTCATGAGGTGAACTGTATAGTAGCAATTGTGAAGTACTATTTTTTTACCTTTTGATACAGAGCAACTGGGAGATTTAAGTGTTTTTGTCTTTGTTTTCTTTAAAAAAAAAATGTAGGCATATATAAATGACTGCAGCTCTGCAGGATTATTTTCTTTTGCTATAATGGAACACTGGCTGATAATTATGCTTTTCTTTTTGCGCCATTTCTATTAATAAACTATTCTTGCTGTAAATAGATTGATGGATTATTGTCAAGCTAAATAGGACTTTAAAATCAGTCCTTTTAATGTAAACCATTGACATTAGCACAGAGATATTCCTTTCACTGACATTTCCATGATTTTTCAACCTCAAAATTAGGCATGAAAAAGATCTACCTAGTAATAGATTTTAAGGTATTATCTTGATAATGCTCAGAAAGTAGCTGTAAGTCATTCTTTCAGTTCAGGATAAGATGCAGAGTTTACTACAATTATAAGACTCCTAAAATCACTTAGGAGGAAAAGAAAGGTTTATTTCTTTGCTAGCTCTCCAAAAGTCTTTTGTTTTGGATATATTTGAAAATTTTGTTGCTAGGTAAGCACCACACTTCACCACCAATGATTTATGGTAAGAAAAGATAAATACAGGTTTCATGTGCTTTGTATATGGTACAGTCTGCTATTTCTTAGTAACCAAGATTTTACAATGGCATTCCTATTATTAGAGACCTGGAACACCTCCAGAGGTTATTCTGGCATCAAAAGAATGACAAAGTTAATGTGTACAGGAGTCCCACATGACAGATGTCCTCTTCCTGGAGAGCAGGATATTATTAAGTATGCTAATGACAACACTACAAACTGTTTTTACATCCAAATCATAAATTAAATAACCTTCTTAAAAGGGAAGTTGAGGACAATGGTACATTAAATTCCTGTCACAATAAAAACATCTACCCCAGTGGTTTGTGCCATTCTTCATGGAGTGCGCAGTGTGGCATAGTAAGGTTTGCAAATTGCTGAAGATGATTTTTAAATCACTGTGGTTTAAAACTCAACTTTTTTTTTTTTTTCTCTTTAGCTAATATTTATTTCCTCTTCTGAATAGTTTTGAAGAGCTGGTTTTGTTTAACGAAGAAAAGGAAGAACGGGGCGTGAAAATAAATAGTTCAAAGGTTTTAGTCAGTTGTCCTTAGCTTGTATTTGAAAAGGCTGTATATTATTATAGGGATTACATATTAGAATTAAACAAATTATTAACATAATTAGTAATTGGTTCTTTGCTATACAGACATTTCTCTGCCCACTTTCCTATAGATAGCTCTCAAAACTTTAATAATAATAAGTAACACATGAAGAAGCTGAATTTTGTTTTTTGTGACGCTTTCTAAAGTTTGTGCCCTACAGGCCAAAAACGTGGTTATTTTTGTCTAAAAGCACTCGTGAGATAGCGAGTCATGTTGTGCATGTCAGGAGCTGGGTATGTGAAGTCTGTTTGTTGCCTGTCACTGATACCCCTCACGGAGCTCAGCGGAGCTGGGAAAACCCTCCCTTGTGATCCACCTCTCCATGCAGAATCACAGCCCTTCTCATGGGCGTCCTTGAAGCTCTGTGGCCCCACATGCTACTCAACATGCAGCAAAGCTTCATTGCTGACTGTATTAATTTTCCATGCTCATGGTAATGAGCACCTCTTGTTTATTCTCTGTGGGGTTTTTTGGTTTGTTTTGCTTATCAGTGCCTGGTTTTTAGTGCAATTTTGTATCAGATACTTTAAATTATTTAGTTAGTTTTTTTTTTTCTTTTAAGGCATTTTTCATTGACATCAATTACTCTATGGTATTGCTGGGAGGAGGAAAGGCCTTGATGCTGTGCAGGCACTGCCCAGTATTAAAAAAACATAACAATAACAGTAGAAATTGAAGTGATTAGGTGATTTTTAGATTTTTAGATTACATTTTTAGATTTAAAAAGCTGACTATTGAGACATTTTGCCAGCTAGTATGAAGAAGGCTCCAGAAATGTCCACCTACCCTGTGTAATTGCAAATTGCTGAAGTTGAAGCAAGCAGCTGAATTTTTAAATACTGTATTAAATTCTGGTGAGATAATATTTGGTGAATCATCTTTCAGTAGAGGAATATTCCAGATGGAGGAATTGTTTGAAATAATTCTTATGGTGAGGATGCTGCCTGAGCATTTCTACCACTGTCAATAATCAAAGGAATACCAAACAAAGAAATAAAAAGCCATCCTGTCAGTAAATCCCACTGTAATCAAATTAAAGGTGGTAATTTTCTAAAACAGAAACCAAGAACTCTTCATATGGTTATTGTCTGGCCTTCCTAAGGCCACATCTCATGCTTAAAAATATTTGTATTTATAAAAGAAAGAGATCTTTGTGCATCTAAGATTCACACAGCTTTTCATCAAAACTACACCTACGTCCTACGTTCTTTAGACACAAGATAAGAACACAAGCATTGAAAACACTGAATTTTTTATTTTTTTTTCTTTCTGAAACCTGATGTTATTGGATCTTGTGTTGAGGAGCAGCTGTGAGATACCTGAGCATGGTTTCTAAACCCTGACTAGTCAGGACAACTGATTCAAAGTAATATTTCCTTCTCACAAGGAATCACACTTATTTCAGTATCAAATTATTTTTAAATGTACATACGGCTTGTGGGAAAGTAGGAGAGGCAAAATATCTTGGGTTAGCAAGCTAGTTGGTTAGCTACTTAAAAGCTGAAGTTCTATACAGAAAGAACACTGAATTTCCTTTTGGACATTGAATGTATATATATGGTTATGGAATTCATGTTTAATTTTGCTGTTTTCAATGTAGCAGGAGGGATATGAAAAATAAGTACCAAAGTGTGGAGAATTCTAATTTAATTTCCATCACATTTTGCAGTACTTTTAAGGCTAAAGGGTCAACGAAAGAGAGAGCATGCTGTGAGGAAGGAATAAAGCCTGATGTTGCACTGTCTGAGCCCTATCTTTCTACATTGGCACACAGAGCAATACCTCTAAGCAGGAGGGAAATTTGTCCACCTGGCTGGTGGTGCTATGGAAAGAGAAGGGTCCACGGGGTCAGGACCTGAGCTTGCTAAGGGTGAGGATGGTTGTGCATTTGCAGCTTGCAGAAAGTCCAAGCTGATGAAAAATTATCTGGAAATTTCTAGTCCTCAAGGAATGATTATGCTTTAATTTCCCTGCATCTCATACATTTATTTTCTTAAACTTTCAAACCAGTGGATAGGTAGAGTGAAATTTACCTGCCTCTTTGAATTATCAGTGTCCCAAGGAGCATTTGGTTGGAGTCTGTCAGAAATCTCAGCAAGACTTTTCTGGCTGTTCTGCTGCTCTGAACCCTTCAGCACAGGAGCCAGCAGGAGATGTGTTCATCACTTAATGAAGAGCTCATTGATAACACAAATTACCCTGTGGGCAACATCTGTTAAATGGCAAAGGTGATACAAAGCAGAGTGAAACACAGTGTTTCTAGCCAAAATCAGTGGCTCAGACTGGCTTGTGTCTGTTACAGGGGATTACACTTGTCATCACCAGTGGGCAGCTCACTCTGAAGGTTCTATAGAGGTCTGGCTGCTGACTAGCTCACACAACTGCCTTCATTTACCTCGTCTTTTTCTGATGTCTTATATTGCCATGCAGTTGTGACAAAAATTTTCTCCCTGTAAAGATTCCTTTGCCTGTCATTCCTGTGTCAAGCATACAGGGAATACACTTGGCACAGGGAATACCACTCCTGTCTTTCTAAGCGAGTAGCCCCTCCCTTGAAATTCTGCTTTGCCTGCCTTTTCTCGGTGAACTCTAAAAACTTTTTCCATTCCCACACTTATGCTTTATCTTTACAAATTGGATCAGAAGCACTTAGGACAAAGAGAATGATAATCTTTAGGGGGGAAAAAGCGTTCCATATGCCTTGACATTACTCTGATCATCATACATTAAGGCATTTGCCAACTTTGACTGTGAGGATTATGGGCAGTATTTGCACCGAAACGGTAACAGGACTTAAAATGACCCTATTTGTGTTTCTGTAAGACTCTGTTTTATAGAATAACAGATAACTAGCCAAAGCATTTGTCCTCATGTAATGCCAAATAGGCATTAAATAAAATTAAATAATTTTGCAGAAAATAATAGTAAATTAAATGGCTTAATGTTAAGGCAAAGAGCCTTCAGGATAGCCAAAAACTGCTCCACTAAGCACTGGGAAGTTGTTAGGTATAGACTATGTCTAAAATGGATCCATAACTTTTTATATTATAATTTTTTTAGTAGGCATTTATCTTATGCTCAGCTTTTATAGTAGCATTCAAAGTTTCCATAATATTGTACTACTACATTAAAGATTTTGAACGTTTGAGAAGTCTTTATTTTCTCCAGCTACTACAAAATATAATGTTTATTTGGTTTGGTGCATGCTTATAAGTTAAAAAAAAAACACTTCTGCCAATAGGTTCTAATTAAAAGAGGAAATTCCTGATGAGGAGTGGGAAATACACCTTATGATGCTGTAAGGCAGTACTTCATAAAAATTGTGTATTAGTGTGGAATTCCTAAACCAAATGAAATGTGTTCAGTTCATAAATCTTCTAAGATTTGTAAAATTGTATTTGTATATATATCTGTTTCATAAAGTCAAAATTAAGACCATGGTAATAGTTGGTAAAAACATTTCAAAAAACGTAGTCTTTCCAAGCATAGAGTATTTAGAGACCATTCAGGCTCGGAGTTGTGTTAAAAATTCAGCTCAATATAATTATTAAACATAAGGACTGCTATAAGTTATATTGTTTCTTATAAGAGGTGGGTCTTAGTTTGAATTCTGCTCAAATATTATTAAGAGTTGTCCTTTCTGAAAAGTTTATTTCTTACTTTGGCAAAAGTTCTGTTTCCTGGTTTTGTATTCTTAGTGTTTGGGTTTCGTTTTTTTTAATGTGCTTAATTCCTACTAATATCAATATTATTGCCAAGGGGTAATAAAATCTTTTCAGTCACTTGGTCCCATGTGCATCTTAATGAAGGCTCTTTTCCGTGAACTTTTAGGGGAACTCATTTTACATCTCAAATCAGGCAGTTGTAAATGCAGTGATTTAGGATGTGAAATCCTGTATATTGTGTGACACTGTTGCTACCTAGTACCCCATAGCACCAGGTACCATTGATGATTGCTTGTAACAGCCAGGGAAATGGAGAGCTTCATTTGCCTTAGCACGTTATCCTCTTTATCTGTAAATGTCATAAATTTATTTTCTTGTTCCCAGAATACTTATGAAATTCATATTGTCCCCCATATTTCTGCTGACTTCTAGGCACCTGCACTGACTGATCATTTGGCTTCCTTAAGAACTGACTGTTAAGACAAGTGTTCACAGAAATGCTATCCTGATCCTGTTGCTAACAAAATGAGCTGTAAAGCTCCTTAAATTGCCACAGGATGCTCCCCTAATTATCTGTACTTCCTATCAGGTCAGTTCTCCCTTTCAAGGTGGTTGCTTTGTTAAAGCCATGCCCTGCAATGGCAGGCAGCACTCAAGGGGAAAAAGTCAAAGTCTGTTTAGCTGGTTTTTTTCTGCTCTGCGTGGGTAGCATCAGGTACAAGAAGAGAGTAATACAGGCAAAGCTTTTTGCATGTGTAGATAAAGTACCTTTTATT
Source organism: Dasyornis broadbenti (assembly GCA_013397935.1). NCBI lineage: Eukaryota > Metazoa > Chordata > Aves > Passeriformes > Dasyornithidae > Dasyornis > Dasyornis broadbenti. The sequence continues at coordinate 206,882 of VZRN01003162.1, read as the reverse complement.
CTGTCAGGAAAAGATATTAGAAATATCGTATTTGGAAGTACTCATCAGCTACAATACCAGTTCAACCAAATGATGTTTTTAAAGCTACAGGTATGAGTCTTATCCAGTTAATAATTTTTTGTTCTGTCAGTGAAGAGGTCTTTCTCCATTTTTATGCTGTGCATTTTATTACCTTAAGCAGTATTCCAACAGCTCACAGGATGATGTGTATCAAGGTGTTTAAGCTAATGCAATGTTAGTGCAACTGTTAAGCATTTATTCTATATTACCTTTGCAACTTAATCTGCTTTGCATTAGCTTTATTATCTTTAATATGATGTATCAATATGTGGTATAGAGCCATCATCCAAATAATTAATTAATAACAAGTTGTAAGAAAAATAGAAATCTGAAGTCTTCAAACAGTGTCCTAGTTTGCAACTTACAATATTTTGGAAAAGAAGATTTTTTTTTGCCCCTCTCTTTTGCCTCAGACTTGCCCGTTTGTTGGGCCACTGGCAATATGTCCAAAGCAATTACAGCACGTGACAGCACATATAATTTCCAGCTGCATTAGTAAGTACGGAATTTCTGGTTGTTGTGCTGTAAGCAGCTTGTTGTTATCTAAAAGAAAAGTTTGCAAGCTTACACAGGATTAATTAAAATCAATTAAGGATTTAAAAATGAGCACTGAAATTATTGCTGGAGAAATATAATTAACAAAGTAAATTGCATCCTAAAATGGCCCCAGATCAGCCCATAGAGACCCAGTGCTTGCCCTCACTGATGAGGAAGAAGGAAATATTTTGTGGGACAGCAACAAAAACCCATCCTACTGGAACCATCCTACTGATGGCACAAGCTCACATTAAGAGGCTATTTAGTTGCTTAGCTTTACATGTCACCAGCAGCATTATGAAAATGTAAACATAATTTCTCTTTCTTCTTGCTATTGAGTTTATGCTTTGTTGTATCCAAAGCCACAAATCACCCATAATTTCCATTTGCTATCTGTATCTCTGACTGTTAAATAGTCTGAAAAGCACATGAAAGAATCTGTGTAAGGCTTTTTATGTTCATTACTTCAGATAAAGTATTCTAATTTCACTACTTGGGATCTGTCAAGAAAAATTTTGCACATGGAATTTCTTTTGTATCCCTTACAGTACAGGAAGTACAGATTTTCTTAATATCTTGACTGTACTGCAGTGTTCATATGAAGACTATCCATGTCCATCCATCCGTGACTTCTGGAGAGTCTTAAGAAAAGCAGATGCTGTTTCGTGTTTTGCATGATCAACAGCTGGAAAACAGAATGCATGGAAATGTTGTCTGAGCCACATTATGAAAAATCAGTTGCCTGTTGCAGCCTCTTCATTATAACATCATTCCTTCCTTGGCAACCACCCTGTCTCAAGCCAGTCCTTGCTAAATTCATTACGCTTGCAAATTGTTCAGATTCATATCAGTCTGTTTCCTGAAATGAAAGCCATTGAAATAAATAGATTCCCATGGATCTCCGTCAGTTTTGAATTGAGACTTTAATTTTTTCACTTGCTTCACACTCCTCCTTACAGTCTTGGCCTTGGCTCTATTCACATCCTTTCTCCTTCCTTCTGTCAGTGTTGTCACTGGGCTGTGATATCCCCAGTCTTCAAACTTTTCCATGCATATGCCTGCTGCTGAGGCGATGGTTCCAGGTGTGAGCAGTGGAAAGAAGCATTTAGGACTAAATTTCTTCTAAAATAATAGGAAAAAATTCACCAGAGGTATGTGAAGTTGTTTTCCTTGCCGTGGCTTGAAGTCATAGTTTTGTCACAAAGCATAGATTTAATGACAAGAGATGTCTGGAAAAACTGAACAAATAAAAAATAGTTTTGTTGTTTTCGTGGAAAGCTGACCTCAAAACTACATTTGTTTTCATATGTTTTAGTTCCATTTACTTTGAGGAGCTTCTTCATGCTCCAATCCCTTGCAGTGACAATTCTGGATGGATTTTACTTTACAGCTACTACCACTAGGCCATAATATTTTAACAATTTCATGTATTATGTGTGTCATTTTGTTAGTGATGCTACATCAGCCGGAAAAGCAGCTTGTTGACGTGACTTTCTAGTGTGTTTCCTGGAAATGATAAGGTAGCCAGAATCACTAGCATGGGATTCTTACCCTGCCTCACTCACCAGTGCTGGTCTCAACTCTTAAAGAAGGGGATGAACAGGCGGGGGGTCAGGGTCCCGAATGCTGCTTCTCCTTCAAGTGTTAGTGGCTTCAATGCTGCCTTGTCTTGCCAGAGACAACATTGGTAATAACTCTCCAGTCGGGGTCTGCCCTGCAATTCATGCTAGAAGTGATTTATCTTCACCCATTACTGTACTGTGAAATCTGTGCGGGCTGAAGTGTGGCCTGTAACTCTGCTTTTAACCAACCTGAAAAAAAGAAAGCCAGGCTCTGTAACCTGCATCATTGCGCTTGATGCCTGGGGCTGTTTACCTAGGAAAATCTGTTTGTGGCTATTTGCTCAAGTAGAAATGGTGACTTTTTGACTTCAAGCTGCTGCACGTGGCAGTCTGGTACGTGCCTGCCCCTCTGAGAGCAGAGGGAGTCTGGAGGCTGTTGAAGAGAGCATGAATGGTGACTGTTCTAAGAATCAAAGGGCTTAAGTGCCTTGCTAAAAATTACCGTTTATCAAGGAAATAAATGCTTGTTAATTTAAGATTTTAATAATTGAAGGGAGCTAGGCTGCAATATTGTTAAATCCTGAGCTGAATGACAGTAGATATGTGATTTCATATATCTCACTAGTTAGATGCAAGTGAAGCCAAATAAAACAAGGCATTTTTTGGCAATGACTTAATAGTGCAATAAAAGTCATCAGCCCATTCTTTTTTTACTGCAGTTCATGTTCTGCTTTGATTTCCTGCCTAATGTGGAGGAGACATGAAATATAAAGGAATAAAAATATCTATGGAGTGTTGACTAAAAGTTTTAAGCTCCATCTCTCTCGATCCTATACACTAAAATAAATATTTTCCTTCTTTGAGTAGATTTTTATGTAGTTCTAGTGGGAGGTCATACAGGTATGAGTGAATGTTACTTTCTGAGTCCTCCCCCCTGATTTCTACCTCTCTCACAATTACATCAAAACCAGTAGTTTAAGGGAAATATTCCATTTCTTACTTGAACAACCTGAATTTTTTCCCTGAAAGGGGCACTGTATACCATTAGACCTGAAGTCTTTTGAGCCTTCTTAACAATCAGAGCAATTACTGTGTGAATTTTATACCTGCTTTCCCGTCTGAATAATACATTCCTACCTATTGCTGCCTTTCATCCACCATAACTGCTCTGAGATGTACCTGTTTTCAAGTGTCACAGCAAGGTTAGGACAGCAATGGCATTGCTTACCTCGATAATAAAAATCTATGTCCATATTTTCAGGAAAAAAAATATTCAGGCCTGTTTTGAAGCAAGTTTTGTTCTTAGTCATCCTACTAAATTATTGGTTTCTTTTTAATAGTGATTTGAAATATAAATAATTTTTTTTTAATTTGGAGGGCACATGCTTGCACTGCCTGTAAACACCCAGCCAGCAGATTGATTAGATACATGAACATTTCTCTTTAAGAAGAGTTTCTCAATTTTTACAAATGCTTTTGGGGTTTTTTGTGCTTCTTCAGCTGTAGCTTTTATAATTATTTTATTTATTATTTCCAACTCCTAGTATGAACATGGATTTCTGATAAAACAGAGATGAGAAGGTTGTGTATTCAGCTGTGAAAATGTCCAAGGAATAATATTTGACATTACTTCATATGTATGAAAAAAAAAATTTTGGAGCAGCTTGCATCCTCTGGTACTTCTCAGAACTCATGGTATTTTAAAATCTAGCCCTAGATCGCCAGTTGCAAAATACATTTATTTCGATATTTATAAATACATTTTTCATCTATTTCCAGGGTAGGGGGAGGGAGCAGAACAGATTTTTATGAGGCATTCAGCTGGTTTTATCCTACATGAAGAGGAACTCAAGTAATTCTTAGCAAATATACTCTGGGAATTTGGGCTTTTGGGGTCATTGAAATGCTGTTTTCACTGCTAGCCGTGTTTGGTTTATTCTATCATCACTGGTGTTTATTGAGAAAGCGCAGTTTGGCTGGAAACACAAATGGAACACAAATAATATCTATCCATAATACACATCTCAAAAGAGTGAAACTGGCAGTACAATTATCAATTATTCCACTAGGTTTAATTACATTTTATGCAAACCAGAAAATAATGGAAAAATATGGATTTTCTGTGGAAAATTATGTATTTGGTTTACTGTGAAGTAATAATAATTAGAAAAAGTAAACAAATATTTGTTTAGTGTCCTTTATTTATAAAAACATATATATTTTTTAAATTCATGAAAGTGGAAGTCTCTAGTTTGGAGACTTTATTGTATTTGTTCATAAACAAGCTATTTCTATTGCATATGCTTATTAAGACTAGGGAAATGGGAAGAATATGAATTATCAAGAATCTCATATGATGTTTTCTATTCACGGGTGTTGAAAATACTTATCATCCAGGCAGAAATGAAGTACTGGCTAGGTAGTCAAGAAGATTATTAAATATTTCTGTGGTTGAAATACAGTTGTTTTGAACTATAGCATTGTTGACATTTTGTTTTCTTTTAAATGTAGTCATTTTCGCAGTCAGTATTATAGATATTAAAGGTCAGCTTCACTCACAAAAGCACTTTAAACTTATCAAATATTTGAAAACTAATCAAGGCATGTATTTTATTCAGTGGTTCCCATTTAGATGTCTGGTTTTTTCTAATATATTTACAGTTTGGGATTTCTACCTTGTAGTCAAATTACCAGGATGCCAGAGTCAGGTAGGATTTTCCTAGTTTTGTTTCTGGATGTTTTCTTGTGAAGTGAAATGAAATGTAAGCACCATTAACAACTTGCAGCTCCTCTTGGCTCACTCAGGTTCTGCTGTTTGCATCTTCTAGAAAACTTCTCCATGAGAAAGGCCTTTTCAGCCTTGCTCCTTTAGATAAGGATCATTGAAAATGAGGACTAATTGTAGCTTCTGTCCCTTCCATTGTGGTTTTGGAGGTATAGTCTTGTTGACGTGGTCCCATGAAATAAGTCATCTAATAGAGACACTTCTTGATCTTGCAAAGCCAATAGCCATAGATGACTGTCAGCTATATTAAAACCATTCTTCCTCTTTCACACAGGCCAAAAAATGTTTGAGGGTTTTTTTTTTCCTTCTCTTTTTTTCAGAAAAACTAGTACAGTTGTTTAGATGCAGAAGGAAGAACTGAGGACTCCAATCCTCCAGCTTTAAAATGCAGAGCTACTGCCTTCTGTTACCAAAGCCCTAGCATTACCAAAGCACGGTCCAATTTTGAGAAATTTCTAAAATGAATTCTCCCCTATTGATGATTCCCTCCGTGTGACAGATAGTTGGGTGGTCAGAGGGCTCAACAGGTGTCTTTTTGTCGGGTTCATACTGACACCTCTGTGTTCTCCAGCACTGCTGTGTCATTGCCCTCAGCACTCAGCTGGCTCCTCTGGACCAGGCAGCAGCTTTGCCCACTGCAGAGCAAGCACCAGCACAGTGTGGGTGGGCAGCTCATTGGTGCACTTTAATGAATTACTGTCTGATTAACATGCCCATTAATGCATTAGTGTCTAATTAACGTGCCCATTAATTGCACTGCAACAGAGCGGCTGCTCTGGAGGAGAACAGTGGTTGTGTCTCAACAGTCAAACTGTGCGTTCTGATATTGTGGCAAATAACTTTGTCATCTCAATATATTAATGTAAAATTGGGACAGTGTGGAAAGACATTCTGTTCAGCAGGCAGTCAGCTTGTTCTTTAAGCCGGCAGGCACTGAAATTGTATTTATTGTACAGCAGTGTGAAGCAGGTGGGTTCAAAAGATAACAATGTACCAGGAGAAGCTGCTAGGTAAGGAGCTGCAGAAAGGAGAGTGCGTTTTGAATAGGTTTACAGAAATCTTGTCATCTCATCACTATTTTCTGTGGCAGACTAGCACTGCTATTAACGTTTTGACTTTAAATAATCTAACATCATTCCTTCAGTGTGTTTGGGAGTTTTGGGGTTTTTTTGGTTTTTTTTTTTTTTTTTTTTTTTTTTTGAGGCAGGGAGACTATCTTTAAACTAATGTCCCCAGTTTCCAACCAACTGGAACTGTGCACTTAAAAATATGATTTTTAGTTATGACACCAGATGTCAATCAAAAGACAAATATTTTGTCCTCACATCTTTCTGTGTATTTAAGTATTACCATGCCTTCTTTGGTCTCATGTTTTAGAGTAATGAGGAAAGTCCTGGCAAGACAGAAATTTGCCTAACTTTATAACTTGGTGAAACCCCATTCTCATGGGCAAGCCAGTACAAAATCGTCATCCAGTTCAGCTAGCATCTCTTGTGGGTTGGTACCAATACAAAATGGAGAAAGTCCATTTTCTTCCTAAAGGTCATGACGTGTGAGGGTTCAGTGTGTTCTGAGAAGTCAGTCTGGCGTTAATATTGAATGACCATCCTGTGTGGAAAGGGGCAATAGCTGATTCCAACAGATAGCCTGTGTCCAGACATAGCTTACAGGAATTCCTGTATTCAGCACAGTATTGAAATGTGGCCTTCTGTGGCTGCAGTAAGATTATAAATTCACAAATAATTTTAGTGATCTGGTTAATTTTTGCCAGAGGGAAAGAAAAAGGGGAAAACCCACAATGCAATAATTTCTGGGAATATGGGGAAATATGTCTGATCATGCATATCCCTATATGTATCTGCTCATGTGACATCAGGATTATGAAAAATGCCAATTACTTGTTTAAATTGCTACAAGGTCATGGTAATCAGTGGTATAAATCCATCTTTAAGAGATTTATAATGGTTGTTGTATGCCTAGACAGAAAAGTCATGTTACCAGATTGCTACATGTCATAAAACTATGATAAAAATTTTCTGAGTTTTCTATTGAAACATTACTTTGTTTTCTATTCCATTTCCAACAATAAGTCTGGATTTTAGTTGCACCTTTGACCCTGTTTGTGTTCTTTGATGACATTTCTTGGAGATTCTCTTCTGCGTGACCATGGGTGTTTAGTGTGTTTTGCTGTCTGGAAGTAGGAGAAAAGGGCAGTGATCAGTTCACCAGCTTTTCAAAAACTGTTGTTTTTTCTGTTGAATTTAAACGTGGATATCTCTGGCTTCTCCTTGATTTTTATCCTTTATTTTTTCACATTAAATTTCAATTTCATACAGACAAATCAATGAATACATTCTTGATCTTATTTCGTTCATCACTAACATCTTCTTGTCCCATTGACAGTCTCAGAGCTTCAGCCTGATTTGTCTCTTCTCTTCCTGTCTCTATTCACTTTGTTGTCTTCTTGCTGTAATTTTGACTTCTATATATATTGCTTCTATGTAAGAATGCTCCCATTCAGGAGCCACTTTCTGCCTATATTTCAGCATATTCTCAAACTTTAAAACAGAGGTTGAAACAACCTTTTAGCTGAAACTCAACTCTGCGCCCTCAAAATCCTTGGAGATTTGTTATTGAGTTTGACAAGAGTGGGAATCAATGCGTGATGCAGTTTAGCCTCATCCTCCTGTGTCTCATCATTAACTGAGACTGGAAGCTGCTGGATGGGAAAGCAATTCTGTTTATGGCATGTTTCAGAAAACAAAAAAAAAAAAGGACTGGGCTGCTGATTTTGAGCTTTGCATAGGACAACCATGTAAATAGGCATAGAAATTTTGAGCACCTCAAATAGAGAACGACCTTGAGAGATCACTGCATCCAACCATATGCTCCGAGCAGGGAACTAATAAATTAGTCTTGCCTAAAATAATTATTCCTTTGGGGTGTTTAAAATATATAATCTAGGTGGACAGACATTGAAACCAATATGAGTTGCAATGAAATTCACAGAATATACTTAAAATAGGGACCAAGGGAAACTCACTAGTATGTGAGTTTCAATGGTAAGTGAAAAAGAATTTTGCAGCATGAATTCAGCAAACCTTGGGCTGCCTGTAGGCATCCCTGCTTCATAAATATTCATCTGACCTTCCAGTTCAACTGTAGTCAGAGGGTAGAAGCCCTTGTAAACTCAGTGATGCAAGGCAGATCGTGGTCATGGGAGACAAGGACCTATTACATTCCTATTGCTCTTTGTTCCACCAACTTTCTGTATGCAGTAACTTTAACTGTTAAAGTCATCTTCATGTTATTGGCCTAACCCATTATTTTCATCTTAATCAGATGTTATGTGATCCTTGGATAAAATATCAGAGCTGAGGGCAGATGAATTAAGCTGTTTTCATAAACACAGGAATTTTCAGGTGATTTGTTTTGACTTTTCTAAAAAGAAACCAAAGGAAGGTCTGCCATTTGTTGCATTTATTCTGAGCATATGTTGGCTGGTACTTACCATATAAAAATCTGAAGCCTGACTGCTTCCCTGATTGACTTCATGAAAGCAAACATGCATGAAACATTTTTCCTTTCACCTGATCAAGAAAATGAAAGATTTAGAAGCACCGGCCTATAAAACCATTTTGTATCACAACCCCTTAAGCAGGTTCTAGCCCAGTGGTTTCACAGAAATAAATCTGAGGAAGAAACAAATAAAAGGCTTCCTTGGTAATGAGCAGAGAAATTTTAAGGAGACATTGAGTAGAAGAATCTCATTTGTAAGAGCTGATTGATATCCATGGAAAAACTTCTCAACCTTGCAAGAAGGTTGAGAAAATAAAATAGCCGTAAGAAAAATGACTGACTAGGACTCAGTACACTGTTATCAGTTAACTAGATGATTAAAATGAAGGAGCATTTAGATTTGACTCCTCCTTTAACCCATCAACAAAATGAACACTGTATAAATTTGTAATGCAATGTGCATTTTTTGTGGGAAAAGTTTCCATGGTAACACAGCAGAAAATCAATAAAAGAGTTGTGGTGTGATCTAAACACTGCCTCACCTCCAGGTAAAGTTTGAAGCAGTACGGAAACAGTATAGTTATCAGCAAACTGCAGATATTTTGTGTAATTCAGCCAGTTGCTTAATTTCTTTCAAGGATGGCTCTAACTTGATCCTGTAAGACTGCCCTATTCTACAACTACAGTTTTTCCCACAGTACAATTTAATAATTAAATTGTTTTACCTCCCAGGTCATGTGATAACAACTTCAGTAGGCAGGCAGTAAATACAACGGACCATGACTGGACTAGTTTAGCAGGGCTGCCAGTGTTTTAATGATTTTGATCCTCATTAAATAGTCTGTTTCCTAGTATATCAGTTTGATCTCACTACACTTCTGAGGCTGGAAAGAGAATTCATGAAATGCTCATTTATAGTTTTTGAGGCAGAAAAAAGCTTATTTTTATTAGTCTAGAGAATAATGCATATGTCACAAAATATACATAATAATAGCCTTGCAAGGATTTGCCTTCAGTCAGTCATAGAGCAGATAATTTTTAAACCTAAAAGTACCACAGAATACAGAGACATTTAGGTTAGAAGGGACCTCTAGAAGGTCATCAGGTCCAACCGCTTACTCGGGCAGGGCCATGTGCAGCCAGTTGCCTACAAAGAGCTCTTGAATATCTCCAGGGATGAAGGGTCCACAGTGTCTCTGAGCAACCAGTGCAGAGTCACCCTCACAGCACAATGTTGCTTTCTGATGTTCAGAGAGAACGTTGTGTTTTTCAGTTTGTGCCCACCGCCTCTTGTCCTGTCACCAGGCACCAATGAGAAGAGCCTGGCTCCATTTTTTATTGCACTCTCTCTTCAGGTATTTATATACCTTGATGAAAAACACCCCAAGCATTATGTTCTCTGGGCTAAACAGACCCTTAATGATCTTTGCTGCAATGTCCTCTCTGGAGTGTCCTTCACTGAGCTCTCACCAGTAATTCCATACCTGTGTTGTGCTGGAGAGTCCAGAGCTGGACACAGCTCTCTGGATGTGTCCCACCTTTACTGACTCATGTTCAACTTGCTGTTCACCAGAGTCACCAAGTCATTTTCTTCAAAGCCTCTTCCCAGCTGATCACCCCAAGTATGTACTTTCAAAAACAAACAAGTAAAAACAAACCTGAAGTCCGAGCTCCAACCAATAGTCAGTTTACTGAGTATCTCATAAATGCTAGAGTTCTGTGTGTCTAGTTTGGTAACATCTAACCTTAAAATGATAGCTTGCCAAACTGTAATAATTTAATGGCATGGTCTTCTACTTTTGCTCAGAAAAGTCTAAAATGGACAAAATCAATTACTCCATGACTTATACTAACTGTGGCCTTGGACCACCAATGAAAATTGACGTACAAGACAAAATTTCATTATAAATGGCATGCTAAAAGTCTAGCTGCAGACTCTTGTTTTAGAACTTAAAGGAAAGGCACATGGCTGCATCCAGCTGTGATGGGAGGGATCTCACAAAGCTTTGCTCCAATGCTTGGTGCTTCCTTGCTCTCAACAAAGGTAGTAAATTCACCTGACTTTCAGCTAATCAGCTAATTGTTTTGAAAACAAGAGCTAAAACCAACTGGCAGTAGAATACTGTAGTATATCTAGGCATATTTCAATGCCTCTCATTCCACAGATTTTGTGTAGATGGTACATGTGTACCTGGTACATGCTCTTGTGACACTACAATTAGAAAGACTAAGATTTAAAACTCATGGATTTAAAAAGATCCAAGAGTTTTTTCTACAAGAAAAAAAGAAAAATTTGATTGTGCTTGTAAAACATGCAAGTTTTTGTAATTTTTTCAAAAAGTGTTGATTGAGGATGCCTTTCTCAAAAAATTTTAGCTTTGTAATAGATTATCTCAACACCGTCTGGTTTGATTCAGTTTGACTGCATTTGGAAAGGGATTCCTCATCTGAGATCCTGCTAACAGGGAAGAAGTATCACTTTCATTATTTTAGATGTAGTAGAGTCTTTATTATGTGGCACTAATGTAGAGAAAAAGAAAAAAAAAATTGGAGTATGGAGCTAGCAGGCATTTAACTAATTAACATTTGGTCTCAAATCAGATGAGGATATAGCAGATGACACTGTGCAAAGTGTTTTCAAGCAAACTAAAGCTCCAGGAATAGGTTACTTGGAAACGGATTCTCCTTAGTTATGTAATGAAAGTAAATCTTGGCACAGCAAAAAGTAGTCTGTAGACCCAGAGAACTTTCTGTGAGACGCATTGTAACAGGATGAACAGGTAGTGTCTGAATGTGATAGTTAAGAATTCCAACTCTCCTCCCTGGAAAATCAAATGATAACATTGTGGGGAGGTTTCTTATACAGCTTGATAATAAATATCTTACCAACCAGGGCACAGTTTTTCTTCCCATTTATCTGCTGTTTCAGGAGTCAAAGTCACTGCCTGAAGTAAAACTTCACAGCAAAGCACTGTAGCACTACAGGGCATTTTCACTTTGCTCTTGATATAAGAATTCACTCCAATAAAGAGAATGTTGATGAGAAACCAAAAGCAGGTCATGTCTGATGAGCTAAAGGAATGTATTTCCAACAGACCTTCACTCTGAGAAACAGGATAAGAGAATTACCCCTGCTGAAAGTAAATTATTTATCTCAACCCTGTAAGGTTCTCAGATCTCTGGTACCAAAGACTATAAATGTGCTAATAAATAAAATGAGCAGTCATTTGTTGAAGCACAGTGTCAAAATATGCAAGATGGAAGATTTCATCTGCAGAAGACTTAGGACAGGAAAACTCTCAACAGTTTGGTGTGTGTCTGAGGCCACAGGTAAAGCAGCTTATGTGAGCTCGTAGTCCTGTGCTGTTCCTGCTACCTTTAGTAACAGACTTGATACAAGAGGAGAAATAGTCATCAAATGTTGTAGACAATTTAAAAAAAAAAAATTAAAACCCCACTTTTTATAGGGTTTTTACGATACTGCCAAAAATTTTGTGGAGCATGCAGGATGTATAACACACATAATTGTTAAAATCAAGAGTTGCTCTGTTAGGTACAGAATCCCTTGCCCTTTTGTTTTCACAAAAAAAAATCCCTCAGTTAGAAATAAATAGTTAAAATTAAGCACTGAAATTCAGAAAAACAATTAAATTCCTGCAGAGAGTCAGTTGCAGAAGAGGGTACAATTCTTACCTGGAAAACAAAAAGCATGCTTCATGGGGAAAGACACAAAGTATTGAACACACGCAGCCTTGAGAAAGAAGGGAGGGCTTGATTGCAAAGGCCTGTGCAAGTGCCCCAGGAAAGAACTGCTCAGATTAAGGCAGATGGGAAAAAACCAATTTGAACTGTGATGTGTTGAGAGATGACAGTAAAGGGAAAATTTATCTCTGAGCAGAAGCAGATCAGTAGCAGCGAAAAGTCAAGATGAAATATTCAATACATGCAACTGAATAGTGAGCAGTACCCTGCAAAGGACTTAATCTGCAGCACTGGTATCTTAAATTCCTTTCTTCATCAGCAGTAAAAGGAAGAAAAAGCAGGAAGAACTTTGGTAAATCCTGCCAATTTTTATTAAGGTATCAAAAATCAGATGAGTACTTTCTCTTCTGGCACCTCATTCAGTAAACATTTGACTGACCGTGCATAAGATTAAAGGGCATAGATCCAGTAAAGAGTTGTGCCCAAGAACTGTGTGAATTAGATAAGCCAAATATTTTTCACTGTGCTCTTTCTGTGTAGACAATTTTTCTAAATTTTACTAACTGTCTACAATGAATGTGGAGATTTTCCCAAGGACTCCCTATGACCACAACATGAATAATTCAGCTTTCCATATGAAATTTAGACGTAATTGTGTCTTATGAAAATAAAACACTAGTTTAGACCAAAAGTTCTCATTTCCCACTGGTAACAGCTAGTGAAATTTGAGCTTCTTTGTTTTGTTTGGGGTTTTTTTGTGTGTTTTGGGGGGGGGGGGGGTTTTTTGGGGTTTTGTTTTTTTGGTTTTTTGTTTTTTTTTTTTGGTTGTTGTTTTGTTTTATTGGTGTTCTTTGAAGAGAGGGTTGGGTTTGTTGGGTTTATTTTTTTTTTTTGGGGGGGAGGTGGTTTGGTTTGGTTTGTGTTTAATTGTTGTTAAGAGACCTGGAAAAACTGCTTGGGTTATACCCAAATTTTTCATTGATTGAAGTAGATTTCATTAGAACTTTCTTGCTAACATGTGAAAGGACAACTTATGAATTATGTCTTACATTAGAGGAAAACTTGTGAATTATGTTTCACATTACTAACTCAATGCAAGCTCAGCCATATCAGAGTAGGATTTGTGTGTAGTCTGTCAAGACAGATGCTTTTCTAAAGATCACATCCATCAGGTCTAACGTTGCTTCCTGAGCTTGGATGATTCATGTTAGGTGGTAGTTATATTTTGTCCTCTCCACTTAAAAAAAGTAAAATTATCACCCAGCAGTTCAATTTGGACTTCACCCAAGAAGAGCTCCTACTGGCTGATACTGGTACTTATTCTACAGTGTATGAGTTTTCCCAGTTTACTAATTTGCAAGTCAAGTGAAAGGGTACAATGTGCACGTCTTATAAGAAAATTAAATGTGAGAAACTGTGCAAAATCACACATCACCAAATAAAAGCCTAAATGTAGGTGAAATTAAGTTGTCACTACAGAAATGTGTTTGACTGCACATCTCTCCTTTGAAAGTGACATATATAGTACTGAAAAGAAAATGTGCAAATAAGTGATGTTTCAGTAGAAATGGCACGCCACTGTTTACTGTCCATGTAGGCTTCCAGCACCCTGATCTACGCAAAAATCACCCATGTTTTGTAGCAGTTAAGGAGAACCAGAAGAAGAAAAGCAATGGTAGTAGAAGTAAGTGTACAAACCTGTAAAACCTACATATAGACTGATTATTGCCACCTGTACAAAAACAAAATGACGACTTTAGAAAGTGAGATGAAATAAGGGGGAAAAAATAATTGTCATCTTTATTGTAGAAAGAGAGGTAGCACCATCCCTCTGCCCAAAATAGCCTGCCACCTTTATTAGATTTTCTGTATTGACTCTTTTAAATATGTTCTCTGCTTGCTCATTTTAATAAATACTAAGAAATAAGAAACATATCAGGGGCATTATAGAGTTGTTGTCTAGCTAGCAATAATATATACATGATGGAAAAGAAGTTTTTACAAGTTATCTTTTCTACTTAAAAAGTAGTTATATAATCTGAACATTATAAATCCTTAATTAAATGTACTGGACAAAAGATTATTTTTCTTATTGTAATTTTTAAAGAAGCAATAACCTTTGTGCAATGAAATCTCTCCTCTCTATAAAAGCAGAAGGAAAGATGGAACAGGAAATGGCAAGAGAGATGGAACTCACTTTCAATTAAGCATATATTTGCTTATATAGTCAGTGAAATGAAAAAGGTGATTCAGAGCACCTAACTTAGCCTACTTGGATGAAAGCCTATTAGCCTCTGCAATAGGACTCCCTCCTCAGGGCAGGCCCCTTCCCTCTCCACGATCTGGAAATATACTGTGAGAACAGCCAGTGCCAAGCATGCAAGGATTTCTTCTCTTGTGCTTAAGTGAATGTGTGATTTCCATCTGCCAGAGGTGTAAATACAACCTTTTTCTTGAGGTTGGATGGAAAGTCTGGAAGCAGCCTGAGGCAGAAAGGTCCCTAGGCATGGCTGGATCGTGTTTTTCTATGAATCTGTTCAGCAAAATGGGAAACACTGTCCATGGCATTCAGCCAGCTGTGCTGCAAGACATATTTGACTGCCAAGAGGACCGTGTGTGAAGGTCTCATTAGGGCTGAAGATCTGTCCTGACTTGGTGTTCCCAGATATTTACTCTGTCTTTTAAGATAATAACTTAAGTGCGTAGGAGTTTGAACCTGGATTCCATGTATGGCTGAATGGTAGCTGAGATTCTTCTTCAGTACTATGATAATATTGATAGATGATAAAGATAGGCATTCCCTTTGTTAGAAAAAAATGAGTAAGTGAAAAACAAGACTTCATGTCAAAACCTTTAGCCTTTTTGTCCACTGCGAGCACCCCAAATATTGACTGAACTGAATAGGTACTAGTGGTCCTTAGAGCCTTTTTAGTCACAAGCCCTTAAATATTTTTATTATTTCCTATATGCAAAAAGTCATCTCTGCAACTGGTAGAATATTCAGCTTTTTAGAACTTTTCATTTGTTTGTGTTTCCAGCTTTTGTGGAATAACTGAAGCATTACATACTGTCATAAAATAAATGGATTTTGTATAGGTTTCACTGTAAATAATGTGCATGTATTTTATGAAAAAATATTTTTCTGAGTATTTTAAAATCTACATTAAAATTTAGGTTTTATATTTAATATAAATTGAATAGTTGAGTTCTCTCTTTGTGATTCCATCTTGTGAATTCATCAGTTTTATTTCAATAAGCATTTTTAATGGCACTTGGTCCTTCTACTCTTTCTATAGTTTATGTTAAGTGATAAGAATGAAACAGACATGCCTGGATTTTTTCTATTCAGAAATGGTTTGGCATTCATTTAAATCAAATTTATAAGCCATTGTTTTAAACCTGGTGAGGCTTAAGGAGTTTTCAAAAGCAGAAAGAAAGTGTGGGGTTATGGCTTCTTAAGAACCAATGTTTTCTGCCATAGAAAAGCATTTCTGGTTGAGTGGTTTTACGTATCTTGTTATAATTTTTTTTTTTTTTCTGGCTTGTTTTGAAGCTGAACATGAATGTTGAACATATTGATCTTGAATGAACTTGAATATTAGGCATTCAAGTTCAGAATTTTCATACCACATGATTTCCTCATCATCCCTCATCACTGAATCTGTGTACTTGCAAATGAGAAAACCTGTGTCTCTCCTGTTTTCAGAAGCATCTTTCAGTCATTGTTGAAAAACTTTTTCAGCTTAGACATGTAGGCATGTGATTTCAGTTCAGGAAGAGGTGACTAGGTCATCTTCTTAGAACCGATAAAGAAAAGAGAAATCTATCAGATTTGATCTTACTTTACAATTGCAGAAGTAAAAAATTTTGTTAGATGTAATTTAGGCCAAAAATTTTAAAAGGTTGAGAGGAGTAGGTTAGCACAGTGAGAGTCTTAAGTGGAAATTGAAAGCTCAAGAGATTTTCAGAGTGACATTTCTCATACACAATTGTGTAGGGTTGGGAGTTCATAAAGATTTTGAACTGACATAAGCCTTCACAGCCAAGAGAAGAAACCCTTGTTACTAACCCTGCCTGCTGGCTGTTCTGGGATAGCAGAAGTGCTTATACTGCAGTTCAGTGAAGTGGGGTGATCAGCATTTATTTTGCTATTATTGCTGGCTTAATTTTCTGTTCCTTGGTAGGAGCTATGTGAAAGCAGGGAAAGTGGTTGGGGACCGCTTTGGTTAGATGTGACGTTGGATGAGGATGAGAGTTTACATCACTTTGATGGGTTTATCAAACAAGATGAAGAGCTGAGAAGTTGCACTTCAATGGGAAAGTGTGAGTCTAGTCTTGGAGGCAAAAAGACTGGCATGAGGATCATTAGTGACAGATTGGTGGCAACCGCTTTCAAGGTTATAAACACATAGTGGGCTTTTATTTTGGTGCCAGCCATCTGTACTGTACCCAAAGGGAAGGCAGTCCTGTTCTGTGATGGGGATTTCAAGGCAGTTTCCCCAAAAAGATAGGAAAGGGAAAGTTTTCACTTCTGATACCAACCATCATTTTAACAAAGAGCTTCAGAGAAAGCAACTAGAGATGGTTCTCTGGTGACTGCTACTTGGGTTTGGGCACTACCAGAGCAGTCCTCTTTTCACTTTTACCTTGGGCTGCTGCAGAAGGAAAAGCAGCAGCGACAACATGGATCTGTACATAATTACATTCATCCTGTAATACAGCTATACCAAGTTTTCTTGTGTTAAGAGCTTTTCTGGTCTTAGTTGACATCTTACATTATTTGGTTGAGCACACACAGATAGCATCAATATAAGTCACATCAGTTACATTGGCAGAAATCCTCAGCAGTGACGTTTTTGAGATGTTGTCCATTCTGTATGACTGGGTTTATGTAAAAAGTAAGAAGCTGTAGTTAAGGTTTATCTCCAAATAGAGGAGGATGGGTAGTGAATAGAGAAACTAGAGACAAAAATATGTTCTTTAAAATCGATGTTGAATTTGCATGTTATGCAGTGCTTTAGGTGACAGACGAAAAGAGCTGATGTGACCAGTTGGAAACTGACCTTCCCTGCCTCTTTAGTGCAAAAGAGACAACAAGCACCAGTGCAGTTCAGGAGAGGATATCCCTCAGCTCTCTGGTCCAGTAATACCACAGAGCAGTAGCTATAGGGATGATCATAGCGGGTTTGATTTGATAGCTTTCTCAATGTATCAGTCCTGTTGATCAGACGCGTCCCAAGCATTATTTTCTCTGTCAATAAGACAAATTATTGTATCACATTGCATGCCAGTGTATATCACACTCGAAGTTTTCCTTCTGTCACTTTGCTTGATCTGGGAAGTTGCATGACATCCTATTTTTCAAAACTCGTTTTTGTCTGATACCGTACAAAGAAGTCAGGATGCACATGACAGCAGATCTGTTAATATCAGCAAAGTCACTGCGCTGCTCTTGGTCATTTGTGGACTTGCCTTCCCCACCAGCAGTCACTGAGCTCAGGAAGCTGAGCTCTGACAGTGCAAGGAATCACCACAACTTCACTACTCCCTGTTGAAGTGATTGGCCTGTGTCAGCAGTGTACTGATGGAGCTTGGTCTGACCCCTTACCAACATCCTGGTTTTCTGAAATGTCTCATGTAATGTTTGTGTGATTAAAAGGATTGCACTAGCCTTTGTACTAGTTGTCCCTTCTTTACATGCCCACATGAATCAAACCTTCACAGGGCCTTTGCATGGACTCAGTAAAATCTTGGTTACTGCTAGCGATGACTTGCCCTTCATATACTCATAGTACAATTAGTAACAGAGGGTAAAAGCTGATTCTTCCTTGCTTACGTTTACAAAACATATTTCCGATCAGAATTATGATTGTTGTTATCTCTTTTCCTGTCCATGGTGAATTTTAAAGCATCGTAATCATCACTGAGGACTGGCTGTTGCGACTGTGTCCCCAAATCAGAGAGAATGGACCCACAGTCTTGTGAGCAGATTGTCAAAGCATAAATAGTGCTGATGGTAACCTTTGAAAATTTTCTTTGTTGTCTTAGTGCCTCAAAGTGTATGCTCAGGGTGGACATTAGAAATCTTTTCTTGATGCCTTTTTCTTAATTTCTTGAGAAAGGTCATCAAATCCTCTGGTGAAAAAGATTTTTTTTCCCTCTATTAAGAAGTATTAATTACCTAATGAGATCATGTACTCTGAACAAGTAATTATGTTCCTCAAAAACGGCATGTGAGATGCCATACTGATAGCACCTTGTGAAAGTAGCAGCTTCTGGGGTATAAAGTTTGTAGAAGAGTAAAAGCAATAATGAATTCCCTAATGGAGCCATGACAGCAGACAGAAGGATGACAAGCCATATGTCTACATTCTCTCAAGGGAAATAAATAGAACCTGCATTATTTTGTTCAAACTGAATGAAGTAAAAAAATTTCATAGGTTCTCCATTTTTCCTCTGTTGCCACTCATGACCTGCAACAGTGAAAACAGCTATGAATGCAGGTGGTAGCTGAAAGCTGTTTCTGCACCCGCCTGTGCATGCTTCTTGAATTCAATCTTTCAGGAACTTTATTTCTTGGGAAAATAATAGAATGTGAACAAGACTGTATTTTGTTTTCTGGGATTTCATGGAAGGCAAGATTTTCTCCTTGTGTCTTGGTGGTTTAATCCATGGTCTCCCTTTTGTTATTCATTCAAAAGGAAGTGGTTAAAACATTCATGGAAAAAACAATCACCACTCTTCTATAGCTGTCATCTGATGTGAAAAGCAGCCTATTGTGCCCTGTGCCACAGACAGACATTTTCCACCAAAGCGTGATGAAACAGCCCTATCCTCATTACAGCTAATGGCTGTCTAAAGCTTTCTACATTAAGACTAATCTTCTAGCTTTCCTGATATAACTTCTGTCTTTTGGGTGGTTGATGAGTCATGGGGCTAAAGTTATGTTCCACCAGCTCCTGATGTCGAAAAGAAAGAACAAGTTTTCTTTGGGCAGATCCTAAAGTGCTTTTTCTTGGCAAATGCAATCCAGCCACATCTGATGATTAGTTGTACCATGTCTAAACATAATTATGTTGTAACCTGCACTTTGGCTTAGGAGGCAGGGATCACTGTTTATGTACCCTGTGATTACATGGCATTTACCACAGATATCCTATTGCTGCTTGTAACTTACCATATGATTAAATGACCGACATTTATCATCAGAGTGAAGTGTGCATTGTATCATATGTCTTCCATAATGTAGAACAACATTGTAACTTATGTCCTCAGCTTTTTAGAAATTAATTTTTGGTCTAGTTTAGAGACATTTTCTGTTTAGTTCTTATGTCTCTTCCTCCAATAGTCATATTTTAGTTCATCAGGTGATTGTTGGAAAACTTACACAAAACATGTTCAATCTCAGTCATTTAGAGTTTTGTTCACATGATGGACCAATGCATACTGAATTTATGGAAGATTACCCAGTCTTTTGCAAATGTCTGAAAGACATGAACCGTGTGTTTTCATGTGTATTTTTTTGAGGAACAGAAACATAAACCCAGTTTGATATTTCTCTTAGTACATGCTCCCCTGTGCTATAAGACACCCCCCAGGCAGGGCTGATGCTGTTGTACAATAAAGGGCCCAGGCAATCCATCACAGCATTCCACTGATGACTACACTTCAACCTGCTAAAAATGTGTTAAAAACCAGCCATGAAACTAGGCAGAACTCTGTTTACTAAAGGGCTTTGCAGAGATTGCACACAAATCAGCTTCCTCCTGATGGCTTTTTAGACCCATGACAAGCTGAACTCTGAATGGCACAGCTAGGTGCCACCCACAGCATAGCCATGGCCCATTTCCTCACTCGGACCATATGGAAGAGATGGAAAAGATGGGTTATAACAGGTCTCAGGCCTTCAGATGGATGGATCAATTCCCTTGAGCTCCTAAACCTCTGCATGCACAGCTCCAACACAGGCTCACCCCTGCCAAGATTCCTTTTCTTTAAGGGGCACCCACATTTTGAAAACATCTTGAAATGGTACCAAAGATCTTTCCTTTCTTTTTTTTATGCCCATAAGAGAAATCATTTCACTCTTCCCTTTAGAGTGCTTATTCACACACACAAACATTATTTTAAAATAGAAAGCACAAAGTTGCTACTTTTACTTCAGTCTTTTTGTTTGGAGTTGAAGCTAGTATGACAGAAACTTGTAATCATCTAGTTCAAACTAGTACTGAATTTTTTTTGTCATTTATTCTTTTTGGTCAGGTTATTAAAACCTTGGACTTGGAACTGTGATACAGCACAGGTCCTGTTCTAATGGGAAGATAAGGGAAAACTTTTTCCTTAATTAAAAGAATTAATTTGAAAAGAGAATGTTATTACCCAGTTCGACAGTGCAGATTTTCCTGACATCATTATCGGACTTTTTAAAGTTACTTGCTTTTAAAGAAAGCTTCATCTTTTGGGATATGGGTGAATATCTTCCTGTATTAACTGCACTGAGAAAGAAATTTTGATATTCCTATCCCCATTATGTATTACAAAGTTGTGTATGACCATCAAAGTAAAGACCATGGAGACCTTTAGTATTGAAATTTTATAAAAACTGAAATATCATAAGGGAACACTGTACACAAGCAATACTTCTCTTTATGGAAGGAAAATTGGTCCTTTTCCCTACCTGTTTGCAGAAGTTTTTTGTGTGTGTTTTAAATTACAGATCAATACGGTGCTTTCACGTAATGTAATTTGCTTTAATGTAAACTAAGGTAGCAAAAGAGAGGAAACAAAAAGGAATTACTGATGACACCAAAGCTAATGTGATTGCATTCTCAAATTCTAAACACTGAGACTAATATATACTAGTTTTTCCCCACTTAGATTTTTGCCTGTTCTCTGTTTTGTTCTGCTCGTGTTGCTCTAAGCCAGATGTTTTCATAGATTAGCTCCAGAACTGAAGAACCAAAAATGATTGTGAGGTAACAAGTGGACAAAGGAGGCAAAGAATGGACAAGACCAAAATTTTCTCAGCTTCAGGATACAGTGTGTCTGTTACAAATCTGGTTGAGTATTGTCTCTGCTTGCTGTCTGTTCCTCGCCACACCAGCCTGCCACCCTCACTGCCTACACAACATTTGCCCACTGCACTAAGAGATAGACCAGCAAACTGATATTAATCAAAAGGTTTGGTTTGGGGTTTATTTACTTTTGACCGAGAGTAGAGGTTCCTCATTCAAAGCATTGTCTGACATAAATTTCATTAAGATGGGAAATAAATTGGGGAAATTTGACGAGTGGTGTATCCAGTCCTGGGCATCAGGCTGAAGGGACAGAAAGGGGCAGAGCTGGCTGCTTTTGCCTTACAGTGGCTGCATTAGAGGGGTCCTCTTGAGAGGGATGCAGAGTTGAACAGGAGAACAGGACAGGATGCTTATATTCACACAACCTTTAACTGAGCAACAGGTATGGACAAGAACCTCTTTCTGAATAGACAAACATAGTTTTCCTCCCCTGAAGCCCAGGTGGAGCAGGGACTTTTACCAGCTTCTATCTCACTGTTTTGAGCTGTACATTCACTGCTGAATGGTTCTCCCTGAGGCAAACACACGCCACCTCACCTCTTTGAACTCTGTGTCCAGCACAAACAAATGTGGTGGGAGAACACGGAATCAGATAGCATGTAGTTGTGGCAAGATGTTGACAGCAGAGGAACACACAGCTAAATTCCTTTCCGAAAAAATTCCTGATAGAATAAAAACCATCTTCATTACATGCTATTTCAGCGTTATTTTTTTATGCATATATGTGAAATGCAATGTAATGGTGTCTCAAACTTCTCTAATGTTGCATGTTAGCCTCTGAAGTCTTCCCTGACATGCTGTGTGCCGTTGTTTTACATGAATGTGAATATTATATACATAGGATTAGCTTAAGTAGTTTATGGAAGATTATTAAGAGCAATGCAATAGCATTATACAATGGGTGTGGAATTAATCTCTACATAAAAACCCCAAAGCCATATTTCAAATAACACTGATTTGTTGAGTAGAAACCCAGACATTCACCAAACTGTCTTTCTGTTTTGCATAAATTTTAAGCAGACTTTTTAAAATTTTTAAAACATTCTTTTAGTTCTGCAACCTTGTTGATTTAAACTTCTATAGAAGGATTGACAATTCAGTTTGATGGCATTCAGCATTTCTCTAAACGCTATTATCCTTTTTCTTACTGAGTTTTTGAAACATTGGAAAATAATGAGTTCATCATAACCTGAAAATTTTTCTTTTTTTTTTTTTTTTACATTCCTATGATTCATGTGATTCAAATTTCCTGTGATTTATCAAGTAAGAAATAACTTCTAAAGTTAGATGGGAGAAAGAGGAGAATAATCAGAGCAAGCAGAAAAGCTCCTGACAGTTATTTTTATGAGACTCTGTGGCAATATAGGAGGAGAGAGACGGCAGCAAAAGAAAAAAAATCAGTATTGATATTACAACAGTTTGACTCAAAGATGAACCAGTTATATTAAATGTCTTCAAACATTAAAAGACCATCCAAAAACCATCAAAAAACCATCCAAACTTTTTTATTGATGACAAGAGCTGTTCAGGCATGAAGATGTTTTACCTAACCAGTGGAAGAGACACTTATATCAGAAATAGACTGCAAAATTAGATTTCCCCCTAACAGCTCTTTTCAAGCCTCTTCCAAGGATTCAGCAGCGCCAAAGTTACTATCATGACACAGCTGCTGAGATATTCGTCCCATGTGCGATAATCATCCCATCAACCTCCTTTCTCTGGTTCCAGCCTGTCTAGGAACTGTGTTGGTCTTTGGCTGAAGCTGAGAGGCTCTTGGGAGCTATCACATGGTGGTGTCTCACTGAGTAGATAATGCATTTCATGCCTCTGTCCAAGGATTTTTTTCTAAGGAAGTATTCAAATGATGAGAGAGGAACAGATACAAGTCATTAGATATAAAATAAAATTTGGGTTTCTATCTCCGGAAGTTGAGAGCATTGCAATTTAGAGTCATCATAATGACGTGAACAGGTACTTCAGTTGCAATTATATTTGCAAGTTCTTTCCAGTCCATCACTGTCCTTACTTAAAAGTCCTCTTGCTCCCATGTTCTACCCAGTGGTATCTAACAGTCTCCTGACAAGGCATGTCTTGTGGCATGTCAGAAGAAAAACATCTACTGGAAGAGTTTGATGATGTATTATCCCCTAAATTTCATCACTGAACTGAATGTGATATTAATCAGAATGGATTCTATTCCACTGGATCACATACTTTTCACAAAGAGGAAACTACAGCAAGCTGGAAAACTTACTGACATTTACTCAATGTCACACATTGCACATTCTCAAATTTTCCAGATAATGCTTGCTTTAAATATTAACAAAGCAGCACAAAAATAATGGTAAAAAACTAATTTTCCAACCTTTAAATATCTACATAAGATAGCACAGAAGTACAGGGAAGAGCAGGAGAATTGTGGGTAGCTTTTCTTTTTACCCTCATGCATAGACTCACAAGAAGACCTTGTAAGGTTATGCAATTAAGAAACACTCATGCCTTCTGGGGTTTAGCTTTCAGATAGCCCACTTTTCAGGCCAGAAGAAGAAATGGGTTAGACATTCAATCTAGTCAAGCAAAAGCAGAGCAAAAAAATATGTATAATCTCTCTCTAATTCATTTTTCCCAGAAGGCTGGGAAAAAATCATAAAATAGCATGAGAGATTGGTTCATTTTACACTGATCTTGAAAGCTCATTAAGGTATTTAACTTTCATGGATTGTCTGAGGGATCTGGAGTTGCTGTTATCCTTTTGTTTAATTACACTGTAATCTTCATGCAATTACATTGATGATAACAGTCTTCCACAGACATAACAATAAATTAGCCATCTGGGGATAAATGACATTACTTAAAGCTTACTTCACTGAAATATCAAAGAAAAATTAGTATGGCTATATAGGACGAGGCGTGAAAGTAAATTGCAGTATCTGTTTCTAGAATTCAACATTCCACTATATTTTAGGGGCTTAATAGCATAACATATTCTTGAATTTGCTTCATAAAGAAATAATCTGTGGAGAAATATCAGGAAAAGCACAGGGAAAATACATTTCAGCATGGTTGAAAAAGATACTGTGCAAAGTTTTCTGGGCTATGCTTTATATACCTATGCAATACTTGTCAGCTTTACCAAATAAATACATGAGCAACACTACTCCTGATATTTTATTTCCCCATATCTTGCCATCTTTCCATTGGATGTAAATGTCTCTTTTGAGCCCTTGTGTAGATTATTTCCAGAAAGAAGAATAGATTCATGAGGTTTTTATTGTTACGGCTGAAGAAAATAGAAAGAATGTAAGATAAAAATGTAGTATGTCGGAAACAGTGAGATGTAAAACAAGAAATATCCTGAAAAAAAAAAAATGCAAGTCAAAATTCTCAGCAGCATTAATTAAAACAGTTACCAAAAAATCTTACATCCCACTGGACTTTCAACAAAGAGAAAATTTGCAGCTCTGGATCAATCAATTATAAATTTTATATGCTCTTTATGAAAGAAATGACATGGCTATTTGAAGGTATATCATCACATCAGGTTATTTCACTGGTTTTATTTAGTACCAGTAGACACAATGGAGTTTTTTTCCTCTCTCATTTTCTTTTTGCCAGAACATTTTTTTTTTCATTTTTATAAGACTAAAGGTATTATATAGTGTGAGTAATGTGACCTGGGCAAGAGCTAGCAATTACTAAGGGTAAGACTAGTACATTAAGTGCTGTTTCAGCTGCAATTTTCCACATATCTTCTACTAGAAAATCACTAATCTAAAAAGAAATAAATTTTTAAAACTCTTAACAAGATACAAGAAATTCCAGTAATTCAGGTAAATAATGTTATTTTTGCATATTAGGTAAAATAGTTGATATACAAAATAGAAGATTACATAAGTAATATATAAAACAATCAAAAATATTAGGATAAGTTTTAGGTTGTGTTAGGGGTTGTGGTAATGTTTTGGTAGTGGGGCCTATAGAAGGAGTGAGGGGCTGTCCCTTACCAAACAGAGACAGATCCACTGCAGGAGACAGCTGAGCCCGTGAACCGCTCTGGTGGCACCTCTAGGGGAGTTTATTTAAGAAAGGGTAAAAAGTGTTGCACCTCCGTGTCAGCAGTAAGGGAAAAAGCATGACGAAATAAACCGTGTGAACACCAAGGAGAGAGAAGAAGTGGGTAGAGGTTGTCCAGGCACCAATGCATCTGTGGAGGAGACCAGGCTGGAGCAGGGATTTCTTTGCAGACCACGGAAGAGCCACACAGAAGCAGATATCCACCCTGCAGCCTGTGGTGGAGCCAGCACTGCAGAGGTAGCAACGTCCTGGAGGAACCATGGGCTGTGGAGGACTCCCACTGGAGCAGGTTTATCCTAAAGGACTGCAGCCCATGGGAAAGATCTACAGTGGAATAGGAAAAAAAGATGAGAGAAGAAAAGAGTGGCACAGATGAAGTGTTATGAACTGACCACAGGTCACATTCCCCATCCCCCTGCGCTGCTCAGTGCGGGGGAGGAGGTAGAGGAGTTGGGAATAAAGGATTGATGCTAACTAAGCCTGGCATAAAGGGAGGGTTAGAGGGAAGGTGTTTTAATCTCTCTTTCTTTCTTACTATGCAAACCTATTTTATGTGGCAGCGAGTTAAATTAATTTTCCCCAAGTCAATTCTTTCTTGCCCATGGCAGTAATTGGCAAGTGCAGTCCCTGTTTATGTCTGGATAAACACATTTTTTCATTTTATTTAGTCCCCTTATCCTGTTGAGGAAGGGCTATGAGAGAGCAGCTAGGTGGCCGTGTGGCAGATGGCAGAAGTCAGCCCACCACAGAGAGAGACTAGGGTTTATCTTAGAAATTAGTTATGAACTTCTAAGGAGAAGATGGTTATGAACCTGGATCTTTCCTATTTTTTTTTCTTTTTTTATTGTTGTCTGCACATCCCATATCCTACCATCTCTTTACACACATAATAGCAACTTCCAAGGACTCATTGCCTGTGCTGCCTTGAAACTATGTTTTGCTATTCTGTCGGCAAACATTGGCAAA
Organism: Dasyornis broadbenti; assembly: GCA_013397935.1. Taxonomy (NCBI): domain Eukaryota; kingdom Metazoa; phylum Chordata; class Aves; order Passeriformes; family Dasyornithidae; genus Dasyornis; species Dasyornis broadbenti. Next base: position 180,600 of record VZRN01003162.1, on the reverse strand, counting down.
AACCTTCTAAGTGACACCGAGTTTGTGCACAGCTACAAGTATAAAAAAGAAATCACAAAAATCTTACGCGCAGTGTTGTAACCTTGTACATTTAATTTTCTTTGTAAACTTAATATGTTAGCATTCAACAGATAAGAAGTATATTTTGGAATGGGTAAATTCAGACATAAAATTCATTTTTAAATCAAGTCAGGGTCCTACATCAAGTGGAACTGTGCTTTCAGGCTTAAGTGGTTATATATATTTTATTTTCCCTGTTTGTGTGAGTGTAAATTGTGAGAACCAGAAGTAAATTCTTTTTGATTTACAAGTGGTTTTAGTATTAGTTCAGCCTTCATTTTAGCTAAATTTATATGTACATATTAAACTTACAAAATGTGGAGCACTTTTTCCCTATTTGTCTTCGTTCCAGGAGCATATTATGCTTCTAGGTACAGTACTTGTGGAGAGTTTTGGAAAAGAACTCTACCAATGCCTCCCACAAAGGAGAGATTAAGTGGTTCAGGAAATTGCAGGTCTGAAAAATTCTTCCTTGACTAAATGAATCAACCATGAGCATTTAGCACTGTCAGAAAATTAGGTCACAGATAATATAAGCCAATTTTCTGCGGAGTTCCATTCCAGAATAAGTTAATTTTACATTTGCTCGTCTTTTTAAGTTGTAGTTGCAATGATAAAATGTCCGTGGTCAAGAGAGGCTTCATCTTTTGAATCTCTGGGATGATTTGAAAAGACTTTGTGTTTGTTTCCAAGTTGTTCCAATGCATCACTGGAGTTCTCATTAGAATGATCTTCATGCAAGGCCTGCCTGCTTCCCAGCTATCATCCACCTCCTGCTTTCCATTTTTGTCTATAGTAGAGCTGCATCCGGCAAACACTTGGAAATACGCTCTGTGGTTACTAATTACTTGGGCTGATTTACTTAGTTATGTGTTCCAGCACAATTAAGTCCTTTCTTTTCCTATTGTATCTGCCTCATTATTAGTTATAATGGTGACATTTATACTGTAAATGGGACGAAAGCATGAAAGGGAAACTGTGTAAGTGTAGGATCATTGTGCAAGGGATGAATAAGTACTGAACTGTTCAGGCTAATTATAATGTATGAATATGGATTCAAAGGTTTTGTTTGTATTGTCTTCAAAATACTTTTTGAGGAATGGTTTCAAGGTTATAGACCTACCCACAATTGTGTTAAAATATGTGTGCACATGTACATATGGATAATAAGCCACACATAACATGAAATAGACTTCTATGAAATAATATATATTAAAAATGTCTAAATAAACATCAGGGATTATTTATTGAGGGAATGACATTTTAGAAGCAAATAATAATAAACAGGAAATAGTGAAAATGCATTTCGGGGACTATACTTTGACAGGATAGCTGGCTATCCTAAAATGAGTAGTAGAGTAAAATTAGCCATACTTGTATTTTCTGAAAGTTCACATTTATAAATGACTTGTAAATATGTGTGGGCAGATCTTTTTTTTTTTTTTTTGAACTAGTGTTTCTCTCTCCCTATCAGTTACCCATAGAGAAAAGTGATATTTAAAATACTGTATCTTTTGAATACATAGATATGTTTTAAATGAAAACAGCTCAGTTCCTAGCTCACCCCTTTTTCAGATGCCAAATCTTTGCAACTGAATCTCTTGTTTTATTTTCCCTGCACTTGAATTTTTCTTAGGTCTTCTATCACTGTCACATGAGTTGACTTCACAGAACATGATGTTAACTATAAGCAGCCATGCAGGAGAATTACTCCAGAGAACCACCTTGTTTGTTTATCTGTTTGTTCATAGTATCTTATGACTTCTAAATCTAGTTCCATGAGCAGTTGTCAAGCATTTAAATACGTTTTTCAGGAGAGTACAGGAGTAGAAGGATGCCTAAAGCCCTCCAGAAACATTATGTACTCAGAGATTTCCTATATCATATCAAACTAGTCTGTTAATGAACCCTCTCGTCTCACAGTGGTTAGGATGGAGATATTGTTAAAGCGAGATTGCACACTAATAGTTTTTAATACTAAACATTAACAACAGTTTTGAGCAGGTTTGTATTTGGTTCTGGAATTTCACAATCATGTTTTAGAGTTAGATTTATAGGCTCCTTCATCGCATGTTGTATTGCCATGATACGAAATGTAAGAAGAAAGGAACTCTTGGGCTTGGCAGTGAAAGGTGTTGTAGAGGAAGAGAGATTGAAGATGGAAAAGGAAACATAAACTAGCATAGATACTGTTGAAATTAATACTATAATTTGCCAGTAAAGAATTAATTTTCTTTGATATATCTTTCTAGTAAAATTTTTCATGTTAGAAAATTTTCAGCTCTAATATTGTTCTTGTTGTTGAGATGTTTGCTGTTGGAATTTACTTCACTGAATCAATAGAAGCAGAAAAACCAAAAACATCATAAGGCACCATCTGGTAAATGCCTTAGGAGGAGAGGTAATATGCAAACCTTAGTTTTTAGCCTGTAGCTCAAATCAACTTAAAGGCAAGGGGTAACAAAAAGTCTCACTCTACGGCAATGGGGGTTTTTAAGTCAAGCTTTGGTGTGGGACATTTTAAATAATTATTTCTATTAGCCAGTTGGAGTGGAGTTGGCAAACCTAAGCAACACAGGTTTATTTGTGGAGCAAGTATTATTTAAAATAGAAGGTTCTTGCCATTAAAATTCACTGATTTTTGCTTTGAAGAAAACTGCAGGATTACTGTATTCACCATAGATGACTGGTCTTCATTCAAAGAAAATACTCCAATTCCAAACCAGTAAGGGGTTTTGGAGGAGCACTTCAGATGAAAGAAGCCCGCTATTGATCTGAGGAGTACTGTTGACTCAGGGATGAATAGGACAGACTAGTGAGACCTGACACTGCAGAGAGCATACTCGAAATGTCACTTGCCTTATAATCCTGGAAAAGTCCTATCTGTTCCACTCTTCATCTGACTTTTTCTTTTTTGAAAGGTTGTCACCTCTAGTCTGAAATAGTCTCTTACTCTGTGTCCCTAGAAATATGAAAAAGGGTTGGACTAACTTTTAAAGAGGTTATAAATTGCATAAGCCAAACAAACTGCAGATTTTTGGAAAGGATGGAAGAAAGCACTATGGAATATGCCTGGCGGTAAATGGCTTCTTTTCATAGTGCCACACACTTGCATTTTGCCCTTAGCTGGAGTTATTCTTCCTTGACTTTTCACTGTTTTTATTTCAGTACAAAAACCTTCATGAACTATTTGTTCCATTATTCATTTTGGATCTTGTTTTTCTGGCAGTTATCACGGATGTTTTTCTGAAATTTTAGCTCTTATTTAATTCACTATGAAATTTGTGGTGGGATTAATTTCTCTCAGATGACCCTTTAATGCTCTGGCAATGCCTAACTCAACCTCCCATTCTATTAAATCTTTTCAGAATTTACTGAAATTGTCTCAATTTTTTTTATTGTAGGTTTCATATATACTGGAGAAGTTGTGCATCGAATGCTAACAGCTACTCAATATATTGCACCCTTAATGGCAAATTTTGACCCCAGTGTGTCAAGAAATTCAACAGTCAGATACTTTGATAATGGTATGTAGTAGTCCTTGATAAATAAATGTGTCTGTATCCCTTGGCTCTTCTTATTTTCCTAAATAACTGTTTTTGAAGGAAACATTGAGGATTTTTAAAATTTTTTTTTTCTTCTTTTTTTTTTTTTTTTAATTTAGAGGCTGTATAAAGCATGTGGCTAGACATCTATAAGCAATTATTAATTTAGAACACAGTAAAGAGTCATGAATGCCTTTTCTTAATCGAGCAGATATCTTCTAGGTGTTGAAGTACATAAACTCGAACTAGCAGTGCATTTTATCAGTTTTAAAAGGAAAAATCTGTCTTATATAACAGTGTAAATTCCTGTTACTTCAAAATATATATAGTGAATACCATCTGCCCACTACCTAAAATGAAAACAGCATTTGTGGAGTGCAATAGCAAGAATACACAGAAGCAGGGCAGGGATAAGGTTAATAAACCTGTCAATGACTAAGTGTTCATGGAGTCCCAGAATTGGAATCCAATACACTCATTTACACCACGAGCTCTCAACAGTTCCTTGTAAAAAAGATTGAAAGAGGAAAAGGCAAACTGCAGTGCTGTACTTGAAACTCTGTGAGAAGTTTCAAAGCCCTCGAATGTGTGGATATTTTTCTCTTGAAGTCGGTTGTAATCAATATCTTAGAAACAGCCTATGTGCTTAAAAGGCATCTGGTGCCTTACCTCAGGCCTTTACTGATCAGCTACAGCAGCAGTTAAAACTTAGAGTTTAGTATCATGACTTAACATCGTGAGATCCATGACTTCTAAATCATCCTGGACACACCTGTGCCATTTTATGTATGTTTATTTATAGTGAATTTAAGCAAAAATTGCCAGCATGTTCAAAAACATTTCATATTTCCAATATTATTTTTAATTCTTTAGATCAGTTATCAAAACGTGTTCTATAGCTTTCACACTTAGTCATAACCTTTACTTACAATCTAGTCATTGCAACGTTTGTTAAAAATCCAATAAATACTTACATGAGAAAATCCTACTCCTTGCATGAAGAATTTTGAAACAGAAAAAGATATAATTTTCACTTCATAAATTATTTAACATTATGGCCAGAGACTTGTCATCTTTACTTAAAGAATCTGAGGATTCTGGAGAAGATGTTGCTAATTCTCATTACAGTCCTGACTTCCAGTCTTCACACCAGGTGTATCAGGCTGCATCACATGGCTTTCATGACAAGGTTGAACAGTTCTTTTAGATTTTGGATTCCTCTTCATGTGTAATGCATCATCTTTTGAGCTCCATGCGCTTTAGGACAAAGAATTTTCTGTCTCAACACAAGTAAAAAGGAATTGAGCAGATTGGATGTTCAGCACCTTATTTCTTACTCATCCGTACTTTGTCCCCGTGAGTAAGTGCTCTGCTGTAGAGCAGCATCTGCAGTGGGCAAGCACAGAGCGTGGGGATCCATCCAAGTCTCACTGATGGAGCTAACTGCAAGGAGTTTAGGTACACACGAATTTGCATATAAGCCCCTGGAATGAGATGAGCGGTAGCTGATTTCCATTTTAGCTTGGGGTTCTGAAGTGCACATAGATCTGAAGTACTCAGTAATTGACTAGAAAAGAATTCTGGCTAATTTTGCTCTAATAATTTTAGAAGCTACTTTGTATTTAAAATAAAACTTAATACAATCAAATAAATATTCAGCAAGTAGTTAATGAATGTGGTCACAAAGGAAAAAATGCACTGTGTGCACAATTAATGAGTATCTACAATATAGAAAGACACAAGGGACAACGTGTTGGACTTAGTGCAGTGTGGGCCCAAAATTTGCATGCTCATAGTTTCATGACAACCCCTGTCAAGATATGTTCATGACAGTTACAGCCCAGAAGATCTGTAACAAAAGATTTTTTTAAGGATATATCAAAAATATATTTAGCTGAGTATGTACTGACCCATCATGAACATTCCAGGAAGAAAGGAAATCGAAGTGTGAATCAAAGCACATAACTCCCATTACTGCCAAAAAGAGTACTTGTTGAGGAAGGCATATAAAGATGAAAATGTTATTTTCAGTAAACACAGTTTTGGTGATACGTTTTTCGACATCTGTAAAGCATGCTCACAGGGTATGCAAGTTGCTTCAGGTATATTTTTAGTGTGGTAAGTGGATATTCCAGTCAGTGAACTCCCTTGAATATCAACAAGGCTCTTGCAACTAAATCTCTGGATACCAGACTCAATATTTACCCTGTCTATGAATTCTTAGTGAGTTTGATTTAAACTATATTTATTTATTGCCAACACCTAATATTTTTCAATTTGCAGTACATTAGCAAGGGCTTGCGCCAGGCAGGAAAAAA
>VZRN01003162.1:158443-174608 GCA_013397935.1 Dasyornis broadbenti | reverse complement strand
AAGCTATTTAATTAATGCATAGTTAATGGAAGAATCTGAATTTTTGAAATAAGAACTTTTACTAAGCAGGGGATGCTATTAGCACTTCACATTTCAAAGTAATCAGTATTTATGTATTTAGTGTAAAGAAAGCCACTGCAGAGATGTAGTAATGGCAGCACCCCTGAGCTGCTGGGTCCTACCTTTAGCGGTTGTTGATTTCTTGTGCAATTTCAAATAATTCCTTGGCCACTCTTGCTTTAGCAGTAGTTGAGGTGCTTGTGTGGCACTCTGGTGTCTACATTTAAGAGGCTGCCAGTTGCAACTTGTGTTTGTAATATCTTTGGCATTTCAAGGCATGGAGCTGAAAGTTGCTGAAATGAGACCAATCACTGTTCTTGTTTCGAGTAACTGCAGTTAAGTACTTTTCCCACAGTCAGTTAATATATTTCTCACATTTTTTTCTTCCTTTTGCCTCTCTACCCCCACTCTGGGGCTCACAGGCACAGCACTAGTTGTCCAGTGGGACCATGTACATCTGCAGGATAATTACAACCTGGGGAGTTTCACTTTTCAGGCCACCCTTCTCAATGATGGGCGTATCATTTTCGGCTACAAAGAAGTAAGTTGGGTCTGAGAATTGTCATTTCAGTGGACAAATTACTTTATATATGTCAGGAATTTCCCCACATCTTTTGGGGGGGAGGGGGGCGGCAAGATATTTGAAAGATAAGTTATATAAGATCATTTCATCATATTGACTATAAGATCACTATTTTGATGAAAATTATATTTTATTGTAAAAGTGATGTTCATATAATGGACTTTAAAAACATCAACATGATGCAAATGTGCTAATCCTGGATTTCAACTGGGCTTTTTTTTGGGTGGTTGTGAGTGTTAAGTGTATAGTAAATTCCTGGTATTTTAGTAAATTTCTCTTGGGTTTTGAAAGATAGGGTCTAATTTTTTCAACTAGTTCACCCAATTTTGACCTGTTTCAAAATATTCTAGAATCAATGGTTATTGTTAAAAGGTCACCTTTTTCCTGCAGATGTCGTTTTTTGGCAACTCACACATTTCAAAGTTCATATATTTGAAACAAGAAATAACTGGTTTGTATCGCTAGCTCTGAGGTTTTCCATCTGTTTGGTGATAAAAGTGCTTAGATTGAGGCCATTTGGTTTGCCTTCATAGCGCCGATATATTGTCTTGAATGGGCTCTTGTACATTCTCCTAGTGTTTCAGAATTCCAGTTGTTGCTTTGACTGATATTTTTTTTGTTGCTAGAGTTGCTAGTGTTCTGGAAGCTATAGCCTAGTTGAATTTCAGTGCTTTTTCCAAGAAAAGCTGAAGCAGGTGATCCTTGAGGTCTCCTTTCAGTCTGGTATTCTATGATTCTGTAATTCATACAAATAAGAATCAGAAAGCAGACAAGCTTAAATCTCTAGGGACAAAGAATAATTTCTTCTTTTTTGTTTGTTTTTTAGTTGTTGTTTTTTTTTTTCTTGTTTAGGGTTTTTTGTTCTGTTTTGTTTGGTTATTTCAATCTCAGTTTGGCATGCAAACTGGGACTTTCTCTTCGTTCTCTTCAAGGTCTGTTATCTTCCTTGTGGTAAAAAACTGTAATCAGTGACACAACCGATTGTCAAGACTTGGAGAAATCTCTTTTCTCTCTCTGCTATAAAACACTTGTGAGCCTTCAGGCTCATTTTTCACACCTGCGTTGGAGCTGTGCACCTTTAATGAAGCAGAAATAATAACACTCCTCTGCCCTTCACCAGAAAGCTAGACAGGATCTGGGTTGTTCTACTAGCAGCAGTCATACCTTCGCTTAAGACAGATGTCTTTGCAGCTTGGAAAAAGGATTGCTGCAGGATGTTCTTAGTGGAGCAGTATTGTAGAAACAAGAAACTGCTGGTATGCCCATGTACCTGGCTTTCCTTGTCTGATAAAAGACATGCTGGTGCAAGGTCTGTTAGGTGCAGGCTACAGTCTTCACCTATGAAAATGCAGGTTATTTGGATTTTGAGTCCGACATCGGGTAAGCTTTACTCTGCTTAGTGCAATGGAGCTCCATTGTACTCAATTGAAGGAGTGTGCACTAAAGGCTTCGGTTATCTCCTGGTTTTGAAATCTTTTTAAAGAAAAGCAAAAATTTCTAAAGACTGCAGAAAATTTCCTGCCTTCAAGATCCAGAGAGGTGCGGGAGGGGACACTCATTTTAAGATAAATTTGTCAAGAACTATGTATGCATTCAGACACCAAAATGTGATATTTTCAGGAGACTTCTATTCCTGGTTATGAGATGCTCTGCACTCTCTGTTACTGTCCAGCCCTGTGCAAAATGGATCTTACAAGGGTGATAGAAGCTACTCTCTAAATTGAAAGTATCTTGTGTACATTTTGCATAAAAGCAAATGATGATGCAGAGTGTCAGGTAGTGGAAAAGATTATTCATTTAGGAAGACAGGAGTAAATGGGCCACTCCTTTACTATGAGTGGTTCCTAGAATTGCATGCAAGCATGACATTTAATCCATGGATAAACAATTTCTGTGCTACAATGCACAGGCTACTTGCTCTCATTACACTACTGGGAGCTTCCTCCAAAACCACATTGCTTTTTGTGGGTAGGAGTTATTAATGTTCTTTTCATTAATCTTGAGACAAAAAACTCGAATTTACAAATGAAATAATGTGCTTTTTTTCTACTGCTGAATCTTTTAACTCATCCTCTGTCATGAGTTATTCTTGCCCTGAATGGGACTACCAAGTATTGCTTTAGAGCTATTGCACATAGCTAAGGAAAGAGACTTTTTAAAGTGGTAGTAGTAATGCACTAATGATCTGTAAATCTTTTTGATAAAAGGTTTTTCTAAAAATTTTAGAAAGTTACAAATAGTATATTCCATTGGAATTGCTTGGGGAATGGATTTTGAGGCTAGATTTCCAGAAGACTACATTCTTTATCTGCAGCCTTTACTCCATTACCACTACCTCAGCTTTTCACCTAAATGAGAAAAATTAAATAAAATTGCCAGTCACTGATCAGACACAAGTTTGTCTGAAAAGAACAAAAAAGACACTTATAATTTTAAACTTGGTCCTAGCGCTTGTAAGTTTGGCTAGGAATTTATTTCCTTTTCAGTGCTGAATCCGTTGCTTTCTGAGGAAGTCCTTCCTTCTGGAGCCATTTCTCTTCTGCTGAGTCATGTTGTCAGGTGCCCCATTAACTCCAGTAAGATTGCTTGTGTACGTGCTCACTAGCAGTACTAAAAGTTGCACAAGATTTCTACTGTCTTTTTGGTGCCATTTTATTTTAGCATCCCAGTTCATCAAAAATGACAGTGATGCATGGGAGATCTGAGAGGCCTTCATGGCATTGTCATTGAAAGTCTCCAAGCTGAAGCACCACGTAAGAAATACAGCAAACAGGTTGCCAGTAGCTTTAAAAAGCATCCCACAGGGGTTCTGTATTAGTGACACCAGGCATTTATCTAGAAGGGCCTACCTTTAAAATAACTGTAATTATACATTTAAAGCAGATACAGCTAGGGACTTTTATGTCTTATGCACTTTAGATAAATTTTACCTTTTATTTCTTGTTTATTCAAACACTTTGAGAGTCCCTTTTTCACATCCTTCCTATTCCCACATCAGGTTTGCTACCTCATAAATCTGGTGTTGACCACCAAGACAGGATCTTGGCAGACGTTTGCTGAATACCAAAGAAACTGCTCTGCCCAATCTTCTGACTTCTGTTATTTTCCCAATAGGAAGCAACCTTAAATTTCCAATTTGTATCCAGAATTAAAAGAAAACCCAAAAACATTTAGCAAAGGAGCTGAACCATCAGAAAAGAGAAATATGGAGATATCAGAATATCTTTCAGAAGAGTTAATTGTTAGGAGAAGGAACTGTACAATCAGGTTTTCAAAATGTGAAAACAATTTGAAATACAACAAGGTCCTATAGCAAATGAAATATTTATTTCTTTAGCAATTTGCTTTGTTTACAGTGTATGCACCTTCCATTTTAAATATCACTTTGCTTATACCAACTCTTAGTATTCTGGCAAACACTCGATATGTCAGGAAACAGCAGCTGGCATGAAAATTTTACTGGTGTACCTCTACTGCATATGGAATACATTACAGTCCAAACTTGCCAGCAGAACATAGTAATAAAGAAAAATTTTGGCAAAGGCATACTTTTTATGTATTAGTAGTGAATACTCATTTCTTATGCTCCAGAGTTCACTGAAGTTCAATTCTCAAGAGTTTCACTTCTTATTAAACAAAATAACTATTCTATATAGTCTTTTCCCATTAATGCTTAGAGCTAATGTTCCTTAGTATAATATTTGGTTTCTTTTTTTGTCCATGATTAATAGAGGACAAATTAGGCAAAGGTACCATAGGCCCTGTTAATTGTTTAGGGTATTTTTCATAATTTCATTGGTGAAGGCTTTCTTTGTTCATTTAAACAGTAATGACTCTCTATTTATGTGGTCATCCAGAAACCATTATTAAAGTTAAAATATTTGCTCAAATTGCCCAATATGTGAATTTGTAAAATAATTCTAAAAGAGGCTTGCAGTAGAATGAATTTCTATTCTGAAAGGAGAAAGAATTGAATGAAAATTGTTAAGTACTAGCACTTAAATAAAATTGATGCTCCTGCTAGGCATGAAGAAAAATACTCTGTTTTCAGTAACAAGAATTCAAACCGGCATTATACATGCTTGGCATTTCTTTGCCTCTTTTATTATTATCAAAAATATGAACATGGAAATTATCTTTGGTTTTTGAGGTGGTCGGTTTATGCAATTTAAAACTCCTGATTAATTTTCATGCAGTTAAGCCTGTGGACTAATTAATTACTTCTAGGAAACTGGCAATGAAAACCCTATATAAGCATTATTATTGTGTCCCTAGTTATTATTTTGCAAGATACACTGGCTCTTATCTTTTCCAGTTTTGAAGTGGGCCAGTAAATACATCCTGCTTACCACCTCCTTCAGAATAAGGTTAGAGGCCGTGATTTTATTCTTTTTTGAAGGATAAGATTCTGATATGACCTCACAGTTGAAAAGAATAAAATTTGAGAAGTCTGATGAAAAATACTATCTAGATTACAGATCCTAATGATAAACAGAACTCAGCATAAATTCTAAATACCCTTCTCCCTCTTGTTGAGGTATGCAATCCAAAATACAGACATTAACGGCCTCAGTGCTGGTGACTTGTACAACACAAATGATCATATTGTCTGTAGCAGAGCTGCCAGACAGTTTAGACCTAGTCTAGCTAAAAGCCTTGTATGTTCCTAGCTCTCTGCTTAACTATTTAACATGTCAGCCTGTTATGACATACCTTGCCATTCAGGTGAGGAATTCAGAACAGCAGCTATCTGCTTACTACCTATGTTTTGCTGCAATGTTCCATAAGTTGTTTTAATATTTACTACAAGTCTTCTGAAAAAAAGGGAATGTCTCCTAATCAGCCAGCTTATGGTAAAAGCTCATTTTATGTTGTCATCTCATGCAGAAGATTTCACTTGTAATATGACACTCAGTACACACATTACCAATTTTTTTGCACACCTTAAAAGTTAATGTATTTTGTTTTAAACACAGGTATAACGACATTGTTTTCCAGGAGAATAAGTGTGTTCCTGGGTTGTGGATTGGCTTCTACTTTGACTGCATTTCTGGCTTTATGATTGTTTCACACATTCACACAGGCTGCCCTTCAGTTTGAAGAGCTGGTTATGCTTTTTTTTTTTTTTTACAGCTTACACAAGCTCTTGCTTCTAAGCGCTGTTTCTAAAATAAATTTTGGCTGCTTCTTTTTTTGAACTGGCCCCTACTACTTTTTTTCTTGTTTTATAGCCATTTCAGCAAGTTCCCTATTCTCACCAGAATGCCTAGCACAGGAACATGGACACCTGCAGGGATTTTGGCAAAATTCATTGTAATTTCTGCTTCAAATTTTTCTAATTAGTCCTGAAATTTTTCTTTGTATTTTCTGTTCAACTTGGCTACTGTATCCTGTTTTAGTACCACATATCACTGAGTCAGTCATAGTTTTATTAACTTTCAAGATCAGAACCAGAATGTAATGAAAATAAATTTATTTTTTTAAAAAAAAAAAAGCCAAAACCAAAACAAACTCAATTGTGGCATTAGTCCTGCAAGAATCCATCACTCCTCCCCAAAAAGAAAACAAGAACAAACAAAATAAAACAAAAAGAGTAATTAGTTTGCTGTTCTCATAATTTTTGAGGGAAAGATGCAAATTGTTCAGTAATTCAAAAATTCACAATAAATCATGTGATAAGGCACTAGACTTAAAATAAAGGAGTCTTTTTCAAGAAGACCTGAGTGCAATTTCTCCTGATTTACATTCACATAATACAAATGAGTATAATTCTTTTCAGTCATCAGACACAATTTATGCCTTAAGATGACAATTTTGCCAGCATATTTTGTCACACACCTACTAATGCCAATTCCAAATACGCTTTGTGTCCTTTCTTCATCTGCTGTGTTTCCTCTCTGACTTTGAAGAGAAAGTCATTGCATCCTCCTCATCAGTGTTTTTTCTAATTTAATTTTCAATAGCTTGTCTAGAGTATCCTCCTCAAAATCCTTTGACAGTTTCTTTGATAGTTAATGTAAGCTTTTCTTTCCAGTATTCTGAGACTATGAATAATTCCCTTATTTTGTTTAAGCTTTCATGCTGCAGAAAATTTATAGAATTATTTCTGAACTTAGTGAGTCTTCTGTTTTGAAGAACTTGAAAATATGGCTTTTGGCCTTCTTCTGTCATATTCTCCAATAACTGCATCAGAGCTCAGCTGATATGAGCCAAATTTAAGCTGATGTATTGCTAGCAGTATATCCAAGCCAGTTCTGTTTTTCATGTTGGTTTGATAACATGCCGCAAGCCTTTTTTACACCAGATCATGAATGCAAGAACCCCTAAAAAAACAGTCACTAAATTAATTAAAAGGAATGGAAATTTATGGCGATGTTTAATTCACCAGAACTTACTTTTTCTGTTAGTGTTCTCAAATCTAGCTTTTACTATACAGTTACCAGTGTAATTGAGAAAAAGCATACCTAAAAGGTATTTTGGGAACAAGGAGAACGACTGCTGCTTAACTCAAATATCACAAATCATGTCATTAATTGACATGTAGACAGAACAGAATCCTCAGTTGCTGGATGTGCAACCAGCTTTTTACTTCAGCATTTTTCTGCTGTGTGGAAAATACTGGCCAACAGTATAATTTCAGTAGTTTTATGCAGGTAAAGCCAGAGCAAGCTGTTGGGTTAGCTGAACTGACACCTTGTATCTCAGTTTCTTACACTTGATCCAGTCACATCTGTCTTCAGCCTAGAAATTTCTGGTTAAGTGACGGGCAACTTTGGAAAATAATATACCCAACTGTGATCTGAAAGCAGCAACCAGCAGAAAGTCATAATTGCTCACGGGAACGTGTGGCTTATTCTACTCTGAAGGTACCTGCCTGAAGTTTCCAATTTCTGGTTATATCTTTCTGTGCTGGAATACAAAACTCTTTAGCCCTTGAGAAGTTTCTCCCTGTCACAGTACTTGTCTGTGGTAATCTAACCAGCTTTCCATTATCTTACTGAGAAGTCAAATAGATAGAACACCGCAATACTTCTGTTAATGGCATTTGAGAACTGGAGTTTACAAAATATTTCTATGACACTTTTAATCTTCCTTCTATTAATTTTTCAGCACCCTTTTAAGAAATGTATCATCTCAAAATTGTGTAATATATCAGCAATGATCTAATTTTCAGGTATAAGTAAAATGGTCACCCCACATGTGGGCTATATTTCACTGTTTGTGCAACCAAATATCATATCAATTGATATGATATTTTTCTTGCTTAGATGTCCCTTCTGACTGCTGGAGTTGTTCATCCACTACAACACTGAGATTCCTTCCAGAACTGCTGTTTTCCACACTATGGTCCCCAAACTCTACCCTTTTTTTTTTTTTTTTTTTTTTTTTTTTTTTTATTTTTTTTTTTTTTTTTTTTTTTTTGTCTGCAATATATATTTGCATTTTTTTGTGATGTCCAACCTTGGTAATTATCCAAGCATTTCATTATTTTTGCTCTGCTAGAGCCATCTGGAGAACTGCTAGGCAGTAAATTTATGTTTCCTTCTCAGTCTTGGCTATAACTTTAGAATGCTGTAAAGACACACTGTCAGTCTGAGCTGCTCCTTTAGTGATGGCTGCTGTTTGTGATCAGTCAACCCAGTTAACTGTATTCATATTGCAGAAATGCTACATGTCACTAAATCAAACATCTTTTAAAAATTTCAGTCGTATTATATCTATACAAGTATCAGCAAAAGCTGCAATCTTGTCCCAAGAATAGAATCAAACTTGACATTTCTTTTCATGCAACCACGTTGCCCAGTGTCAGTAGCTCTGTGATGTAAAGTTGGAATGGTCTGTGACTGTCTACATCTTTTTATTTCTTCCTCTAGATATTGGCAGTTGAGCATCTGGAATTTTCCATATTTACCACAACATTGATAGTTTTCCTGGTATTCCACAACATATTAAATATTAGTATAATTGTGTCAGAGCTCTTTACAGATAACAATTCACACAGTTTTCAGTGCAAGTTAAGTGAACCATCAGATTTAAAATGTTCATCCCAAGCTGAACTTTCACAGCTTTTGTGTTCAGTATTAGAGAGGAGGTATTGCCTCTTCCTCCTTGAGTGTTACTGGCACATCATCCCACTTTTTCTTCAGTTGAGGGAGAGAAAGTACTGGAAATTACTACCCTTTCCCGCTTTGTTATTGACAGTTGTTCTACTTTTAAGTGTTCATGTGAAAACAATATAAGAAGCAAAGCAAACTGAGATAAAATATAAATTGAAAACAGTAATTTCTGTCTTCAAAAAATTCTTGTCCCTATTGTTCTATGTTGCATAAAATATTTATTTAGGACTTTCAATTTGCACTGTAAATGTTAAATGGTTAAATGTTCATTTTGGCAGTGCTTTTGTTTTTAGTCTTTTTTTCTAGCTCAGTATTTCATTAATATCTTCCTGTTTTGTCTTCCAGATTCCTGTCGCTGTGACACAGATAAGTTCAACCAACCACCCAGTGAAAGTGGGACTTTCAGATGCATTTGTGGTCGTGCACAGGATCCAGCAAATTCCCAGTATGTAGAATTGCAGTGGTGCAAATGGTTTGGAGGCTGAGAAATGAGTATAAGCTGATTTCATCAAGGATGATTAGCTGCACAACAAATCACTTAGCTAAATTCAGCTTGTTATTTCAAGTGTAATTTTATTTGCTTGATAATTCCCAATGTGGCTTTTCCTGTCATTGTTTCTTTTGAGCTGATAAATTAAGTAAATAAAATTAAATGGACAGTCAAATAATGTCAAATTAAACTCTCAACTGGCACAATTTGGTTTTCCATAAGATACGTTGTCTGGAACATGCTTTCATATCCATAGTAAAGAAGAAGCAATCTGTTCAGAAAAATCGTCTGTATCCAAAAATATTCAGGCTGGCAGTTCTTGATACTTTGTTCTGTACTTCAAATTCATATACACACTTTAGTGAGAGGAAAGAAGAGGAGATGTAGTTATTAAATAACATCTTGGGCTTACATAGTCATGGCAGCAGTATTGCAGGTGACATTTAGTTTTCTCTGGCATTAGTTATACTTTGTATGGCTTCACTGAAAACAAACAGTAGGAAATCAAGTGTGATTTTCTCAGTGCTTTAATGTACTGTGTACAGAACCCTTTGAGGTTGTTTAGCCATTAGAGAATATGTTCACTTTCCAAATCTACTGGGTTTACTTACATATTTGGAGAAAATTTACTAAGTTCAGTTTTCCATGAAACCCTAATAACAGGGTACAGATGGAAGGAGCTGTGCTTGACCCAGACTCCTAGGGTTGAGACCAGGCCTGTTCTCCTGAAGGGAGCTTTGGCAGACATGTGGTGCTTACATGGAGTGACCTGACCCAGCCCAGCCTTAGGACAGACTGCAGATGGGGCTGGAAATAGCAAGTGCCATTGGCCTCTCAGCTCATCCTATCTCTTCACCACATATAAACATGTGAAACAGTCTTTAACATGAGGGAGCATCCATCCTATGTCTTACATGGCCTGTCATGGGGAATATGGAAAATTTCAGTACCATCTGTCACTTGTTGTGAGCTCGGAGTAGTGTGAAGGACGTTAGCACCCCAGATTTCACTTAAGAGACAAGACATTTGTTTCTAAGTATGCTAGGTAGTTGTGATGTGTCTGTGATAGTTGCATGGATTGGTTTTGAGTGTTTAAGAACAAATGAAACTAGGCAATCAATTTCAGTAACGGGAGTGATATTTGCAAGCAAATGATCTGAATATTTCTGAATCTTCAGCTTGTAAGAGCTCCAAAGATGAATTCAGGTGGAAATTAAGTTGATTGACTTATGCAAATAGTTTATGAGAATAGTTCCAGAGACATTCTATCCAAGAGATGCAACAGGATGCAGATCTTTTGACCTCAGGCAGCCATAATAAAACACTAAAGGACTTACATTAGATTTACATATTTTGTGTGGAAAATATATGAGTCTTTATTCTAGTCTGAATGTTTCTTTCTGTAGCATTATTTCAGACAAGCACCTTGTTTTACTACCACTAAATAATATTGGTTTTGATGAATGCAGAGTTGCTTACTGTCTTCTGGTTTTAGCATATCTATAATTTTTTTTGTCGCATGACACTTTCTGCTGACTGAAGTGAGACTATAATGTGGGTAAGGAGTATAAAGAGTGCCACTGCTGCAGCGGTTTTGGGAGCGTTATTAATGTATTGCTGTTTACAATTCATTGCTTTTCCCCTTAACTGCCGGTTCTGGGGATGGTGGTAATTCATGATTATTTTTGCTAGATTGCAGCTTACACTAGAGCTAATATTAATCAAGGGAACCATCATTTCACAGTATATTTTCCTGAAGCTGAATTGTGCTTTCAATGAAGTAGGTTTATATTGATGTGTACAGGCAATATAATAGCACCTTTACTGGACTGGTAAATAATGTTGGCCAATAGAAAGCCAGTATCAGATGTTCTTAAAATATGCACGTTCCTGAATACTTGTTTTTCAGAGGTGTTAAATCAACTATGGCTCTAGCTGATTACTGGAAAAGTGATATGACAGAATTGTTGTTTTACTTTATTTGTTAGCTTCTTAAGACAATGGAAGAATATACATTGCTGTTTGTCCCAAAAGAAGGCAAACAAGTATAACTACTAGTTCTAGCTTACCACTTTAGCAAAGATTTTTGTATCCAAAGAACCCAGTCTCCCTTTATGTTCGTGGCTAATTATTAAAAAAGAAAAGAAAAGCCAAAAACACTCCCCTCAAAAAAATACAGAAAAACCACCCCAAACTCTACTGCTTCACATTTGAGCTCTGTCAG
The DNA here is from genome assembly GCA_013397935.1 of Dasyornis broadbenti. Lineage (NCBI taxonomy): Eukaryota > Metazoa > Chordata > Aves > Passeriformes > Dasyornithidae > Dasyornis > Dasyornis broadbenti. The sequence goes on along the minus strand of VZRN01003162.1, from coordinate 163,134 downwards.
TTTTTTTTGTACATACTGTGTATTGGAAAAGGAAAGAGGCACTAAGTGCAACACGAGCCTATTTGAACAAATATATCCCCTCAAATTTTAAAAATGCTAAACATCTTTGGTGCATTTTTTATGCTCAGTATTCTAAAATTTCAGTATAACAGACCTAGTTTATTAAAGTCATTTCAGAAGATTTAGAGCTATCTATCAGATTTTTTTCAGGTGTACTGTCCAAAACATTAGTAATAACTTTTTTAATACTTTTGAAAGGTGAGTTCAAAAGCCAGGCTAATCTATTTCATTCTGAGGAGTGCAAAACATGCTTTTTGATCAGCCATTTCTTTTCACAAGTGCATTTTAATGAGTGCTGAAAGGTATCCCCTTGAAAAACGAAGAACTAAAAGGAAGTATTTTCTGAATTTTTTTAAATGGAGGAACCTGAGAATTTCATACCAATTTTTATTAATATACTCCTACATATAAAGACTTTGCAGTAATACCCCTTTTATCTGCCCCTAAAAGAATACAGGCACATACATTTTTTTGCTTTATCTTTTAAGAATTGGAGCATGGAGATGGGAGATTTTTGGCAGGTGGCTTCCTGCCTGTTTTTGTTTGATGTATTTCCTTGATCCGCTACTACTTGCATATAGACAACATCATTATTTTAAACTTATAATTACATTATTGCAGATTGGCCACTATTTTATATTTTATACCTAGATATAGATAGGCCTGTATATACTCTAGAGGTGTTTTGGAATGAATGGTAATTGTGAAGGGAAGTAAATTTCTGCTTGACGCCAAGGTTAACCAATAATTCTGAGATTTATATGACAGAAAAATGGCAAGCTATGTCTTTTGATTAATTTCAGAGGAAAAGTTTCAGCTCTTTCCAGGTAATTTAAATGAAGTGAACCAGGCTCTGGAACCGCTTCTGATTTTTTAGTTAGAGGGACTACCCTGATTTCTTCTTCTTCAGGTGGGCTGAACACTTGCACACTAACTAATTTTCCTTTTGGAACAAAGACACTAAGAATGTTTCGTGGATGTCTTCCAGCTAGAAACATGATTGGTGATGATGAAGCTGGGAGCTCTGCGTATTCCTCCAGCGAGTATTTTTTAAACACCTTCAGGGCCCTTGTTCCTTTCCCATTGCAACCACCTTCTCTTACCAGTTCCCTTTCATTTCTTGTTTATTTCTCAGCCATCCTTGCTATTGTGTTCTTGGTCCTTCTTTCCTTTGCCTGTTGTGTCCTTTGCTCTCCCTTCTGCAGACTCTTAAGATCTCTCTTTAATTTCATGACCATCTTTCTTCCCCTCCATTTTTCTGCTCCTTCAGGGTTAATGTGTTTCTGTCCTTTGTTTCAGTGCTTTTCCCTATTGTCTTTAGATTAGCTTTTTGTTGTGCAAGAAGAAATGACAAAGCATTTCCTGCAACCCACTTACGTATTTTAGCAATAAAAAGCCCACCAGAGAGCCTTCCCAAATTGTGTTAGTTTTCCACAAAACCATGAAATACACTGGCAAAATGAGAGAGTGCCAGATTCAGGGATCTACACAGTGAATTTACTGGTCTTGCCCTTAGAGATAGTGGGTAGTAAGTTTGTCTCCCCAATGAGACATACATCTCCATGGTCTTAGCCTCTACAATATCAGATGCAGCTCTTTTAGGAAATCCGTGCCTTGACAACTCAACATTTAATCACACTGAAATTATTCAACAACATTGTGTACAAAAATGAAATTGTAGCTGAGCTGTGTGTTAGTAATATTCCAGTTTCAGTGCAATTAGTGTCAATCAATATGTAGTGTAACTCAAGCATGTAATTAAGTGACAACTCTGCATGTTGTAAATGTTTGCTGAAGAGGTCTCACCACTTTGTTTACAGCAGTGAAGCCCCTGAAAGAACCTTAGGATTACCTTCCTGAAGGGTAAAACACCATTGCCGTTTATGCTCTGATATCTATTATATAAAGGTGCAACACCACTCGGGAAATCGCAAAGTCTGATTTCCTGCTGCCTTACTGGCAGTGTTATCATTTACCTGTGTGCAAAGTAGGCCCCAAGGTTATCACTCTAAAATCACAGTATTTATTCTTCTTTCCACTAATGTAACTAATCTCACAGAGCCAGCTGCTCCAGCCCTGCATATTTGTCTGCTGGTAGGAAAGGGTGTATCCAGGCAGCTGGGTTCCTTGCACTGGATGTCTGATTCAGGACCATGCTCTTGATCTTTGGGAGCATGACTTCAGGGGCTGGTACAGGCTGATCAAAGTTTAAAATATTCTCGTAACCGGACACAGACATATCTCAGAGTGAGGCAGCTTGGTGCATGGTGGAACCAGGGAATATAGCAAGATTTCCACACCTAGATCCTGTACTAAGATCTCCTTAGCTGGCATCAGGTATTGGGGCAAATCTGGAAGGACATGGAGACTTTCAAAGCAAATCGTGTGTGGTAGGCACAGAGCATTGGGGCAGAATAGCTTTTGGTGTATTGTTCATAAAGAAGGTATTTTCAGAGCGTACTTCATTGGTTAGCTTGTTCACAGATTAGATGTCTTTGAAGTGGAGCTCCCAGGTTTAAAAGGATTTTTTTAGTAATTTTTAAGAGAATGATAAAAGTAATACAATTAAGGAATCTGAATTTTTATCTAGATTCAGATATGTGTAATACTCAGTGACCAACAGAAATTGTGGTGGTGTTTGGATTACAGGCATTAGTATTTGATCCCAGTGTCACTACCTCAAAAGTTAATTAGTTAATATTGATAAGTTGAGCAAAATAAAGCTGTTAAAAACACAAAAGAGATTGCTTTGACATTCTGATTCCTTTACCTGTTATGGTGACAGCAATCAGACATACCAGGCTGACAGGTTTTATTCAGCCAGTGATGTCAAACAAGGTCCTGTCAAGCAAAGTCAAGGGCTGTATAGCACAGCAGCTGTGTACCACCCTTCTCTATGCCTTATATTTTCCACAAATTGCTTGCAGCTTGCTGGATATGTTTCATCAATTGTTTACTTCAAATTGACTTCTGCATAATCAAATGCACCCTCTTACCATTTGTGTTTTCTCTACCAGCAAGGCTTAAAAGTGAAAGTACGGCTGTGTGAATATGTATGGTCTTGTTTAGCAGTTATTTCTGAATACGTGGCCTATCCCAATTCCCCAGAAATCTTTCACTGACAAAGGTTTTTATTTGTGTGAACATATAATTTAAAAACTCTGAGTGATTTCTCCAGTATTTTCACATTTTTCTGTATTGCAGTTTTTAGCTGAGGAATGGTGTATGAGGAAAAGTGATTATGTAATGGAAAAGTTACAGAGAGATTATGCATCTGTCAGACACATATTTAGAATGGTTTGTTATGAGCTACTGACCCCTCAGACATGTTAAGAAGTCATTGGTTTTCTCCTGGCACTGCTCCCTCTCCAGAGAACTCTCCCTATCTGGTGCATTTAGTCAACTCTTGCAGTTCAATTTCATAGAAAACTTATGTTCTGTTATTTAGTTTAATACTACCGTGATAAAACTATATAGAAATACTTTGTTGCACCAGAATCTTGCACATCTATAATTTACCAATCCGTTGCTTAATCCCTTGAAAGGATTCTTTCAAATGGCCTTCTGACCCACCATGTTATCTCTCTAGGTCACTGAGGAATGTTCTTACCTCAAGTAGCTAGTGTTTTCTTCAGGATTTTCTGCTGGGACTGTACCTTCTGTTCAAAGATAGCACAAGTACTTGCCATGGAAACAAACTAAAGAACAATTTGAACCATGCTATAAATTAAACCAAATATATATATATATATATAAAAAATAGCCTGCTATTGAAAAATATATTGAAAATTATACTATTCACTTAAAAAATGCATTTGAGAAACTCAGACTTATGAAAATGTAAAATATTTTCATGCCTGGGAGAAGAATATACACATATTTTCCAAAATTCAGAACCAGTAATGGTAGTTCAAAAGCATGCAAAAAGTCCTGCGAGACCTGATATAATGTTTCTTTTCAGGAAAATATCTGCACATGGTGCTTAAATATTTATCTGTTACTGCATCAAATTATTTCACTAGTTCTTGTCATGTTAAGGTGTTATAGATGTATAGATGGGCTCATAAGCTCTTTGTTATCCTGCACTAGTACTCTCTTGTGAAAGAGCTGAATATACAGCAAAAGACAAAAAAGAACAAGTTCCACCTGAGTGAAAGACAGTGTACGTCCTGGGATGAAGCAGGAGCATGAGAAGAAATTGAGGGGGAAAGCATCTGGGAAGAGTATTCATTTTTCTGTTTATCCTGTTGAGTTTAGCTTTTTTAGCCAGTTTTGTTAAGGGGAACAGGCTCAGAATTCAAAACAGGGAGAGAAAAACGCATTTTGAAGATCTAAGCATGGCATGTTTAAATCATACTTTCAAAATAATTTAAACCTGCATGGTTTTCTAGCCTGACCAGGAAGACAAATTTGAATGCTTGCATTTCCAACCACCTGTCTGTCAAATATATACAAAGATGTTAGAAGGTGACTGTGCAAATACCTCTCTGTGCTTAAGTTTCTTACATTAGATAGATGCCTCATATGCAAGCTCACCACCTGCGGTTGGCACAGTCATCTTTCTGAAGAAAAAGATCAAATTAGAGTCTGTCAGGCAGTGGGATTTAATGGGATCAACAGTCATGCTGAAA
>VZRN01003162.1:132946-158009 GCA_013397935.1 Dasyornis broadbenti | reverse complement strand
CAGAATGTTACAGGTTTCACAAATTACAGCCTTCAGCATTTTCAGGAGCTCATTTCAAAGACATTTTACAATCACTCTGATTTGACTTTTATGAGATTGACCATCCTGTGAGCATAAAACTCTGGCAGCTGGCAAGAGATTTTCCCTTCACCAGCACACAATTAGCTTGGTCTTAAAAACTCTTTCTGTCCAGTGGGTTTGAAGGACATGACTAAGGCATTTATTCGGGTAAACTTTGGCACCTGCCATATCCATTTTTTAACTAGTCAGAATGGCTTTGTTGGTAAAACATAAAGCTAGTTGAATTATAGGTTTATTTTATTCTGAAAAAGCAATCTGCTATCAGGAGGGGTGAAGTTACAGCAAAGTTTCAAATAAATCACAAGAAGTGGTTGGCAATGGTCCTGATTTGGAGCTAAATAGAAACATTATTGTCTGAAAACGTGATACTGTCTACTTGTCCCTGACAGCTAATGAGATAAGAGAGGGCAGAAAAGCTGCTTTCTCAAGCAACAAGGTGTGGCCTAATCCTTACAGGACTGGCAACATAGAAGACCCCCGAAGAGTGAGTTTGTGACTGTCTACAAGTGGCTTTTCTTGTGCTGCATGTAGACTCACTGGTCACTGACCTGGGTAACCTGTTAGTCCTTTGTATGTAACCCTTTATTCCCCTCTGGAATGACTGCACAGGGTCAGTGATTGCATTTAGCTTTGATTTCAGTTACTTTAGCAGACTTTCAAAAAGAACTTAAGTATGAAACTAGCACACGAGAAATTTGTTGGGTTTGCTTCACACTGGTATTATAGGATGTACTTGTATATACAAGCTCACCAGTCTACATTGCAACTGCACACATCAAATCTGGAATTTTCAGAACACATTATAGGATAATGTTCTGGGAAATAATGTGACTTTTTCAAGTTTATCTTGTGCTTGGATCTTACAGTCGCTTGTGAGTTCAAGGCCCTTAAGAAAAGTGCATTGACTATATTGAATTTCTGCTTTGAGAAACTCAGGTGCAGTCAGCTTGTGTAAAGATTATGCATAACATGGGCTGTTTAGGAAGACTTGTCTTCTTTCATATAATGTTATAATATGAAAATATAGTCTAGTACATTTAGATGTGAGCCATCTTGTAGCTAACAAATTTGATTAAACAATGAAATCAGCTTTGTTTGCACATCTTGGCAAGAGCTGACAAAGGGAGCATATAAAGCATTTCTCTGAAGTCTGTAAGCTGAGAAATATCTTCGGAAAGCAAGCATTTGAAATATACCCTAAAATGACTGACAGTGTACTCTCTAGAATTTCTGCTTAAATCAATGACTAAGATGCATGGGAGCACATTCAGTATTTTCATAATTCTTTGCCAGAAAAAGCTTATATTCTGTCAACTTTTACAAGTTTACAGGTTATTTTGTGATATTCAAAGTTAAAAATACATTCTTGAGGAAAATTGTTGCCATATGTGCACCTAAGGAGCAGTGTGCATTCATTACCTTCACTATTTTTCACAAAGTAGACTGCAAAATAGTAAAACGTGATTTCTTTCTTCATTCCTGTCAGATGTCCGCAGAAGAACAATTTATGAATACCACAGGGTGGAGCTACAGATGTCAAAGATTACCAATCTCTCAGCCGTTGAAATGATACCTCTTCCAAGTAAGTAAAACCTTACATAAGCTCCTGGCTCCTGCCAGATCTAGGAAGATTCTCCCTCTCCCTCCCAGCAACACGTACACAATTTCAAGTATTTTGCTTTATCTGTGGGCTTGGGATCATGAACAGATTCATTTATCCTCTCCTAGACTCCCATGTACATCCCCATGTATCTCAAGTTAGTTTACAGGTATATAACTCCCAGTAGGTTTTGAATGAATTTGTGCCAAATAATTTTTTCAGAAGAATGATTATATTGCCTTTAAATGTGTTTCCTCAAGGAAAAAAAAAAATAACAGTTTTCATGCTTGCAATGTAAACATGAATTCTTCTGTGTGCCATGCATAACATCACAAAGGAATATCCCCAAACAAATCACTCCAAATATTTTGCAGCTCATCTGGCTCTTCTTTCCAAGGTAAAACTACATTGTTTAGAAATCTCAGGGTTTAAAATGCCAGCTGTACTACTGTAAAAAGAACAAAAACATCTGTTTTTTGGGGTTGGTTTTTTTTTTTCCCAGTTATAGTTCTGGCACATTTTTCTGTCAGTCTTATTAGTTGCTTATGTCTGAATGTTAACAACACCAAGGGACAGTGGAGCCAGAGAAGAAAGAGATTTAAGGAAATACTTAATATTGAGCAAAAAGATAAAAAATTGGGAATGAAGCTGAATGAACAGATGTGGAAGTAGGAATACATTTACAAACAGAATACAAATGGAATACCACAGATTAATTGTACTTTTGTGCAGGCAGTAGTGCAAAACATTGTAACAGGCTGGGTTCAGGGTCTTAGTTTGGACAGGAGTGAACCTGTTAAGTTCCTAAATATATATATTATCAGATGTATTCTTCTTTAGTGCTCTTTATGTGAAATATATATGAGACAAATGTAATAATTTGTGTTTGTTTATCTACATCCCAGCTTGTCTCCAGTTTACCAGCTGTGGTCCCTGTGTCACTGCCCAAATTGGTTTCAATTGCAGCTGGTGCAGTAAACTCCAAAGGTAAAGAAAAGAATTTTTCTTTTCTTTTTTTTTTTTTTTTGTGTGGGTATGCAGCTGTGCTCAAAGGAGATCCAAAACCACCGCTTACAGGTTATTCAACACTAAAAGTTGTTGTATTTGGGTTTCTGTATATGCATTCTCATGAACATAAACCTCAGTTGAGATTTCCAGCAACGCATCATCACCACATTTCACTTCAACAACTAGGCAAGAATAGTCAAAACAGTTGACTGGGGAACTAAGCCCTTGTTCTTATTTCTTCAGTCATACCTTAAAATCCTTTTGATGCAGAACATAATAAAAATCATATTTTCTCCCTGCATTCCTGGCTTCATCAAAAATAATTTAACCACACGGAGAAGCAGGGTGTTAATGTAACTGTAAAGACTTTCATAACAGTAGGGAGACCAACACACACAAACAGTCAGAGTATTTTCCTTTCTAACCTGTCATTACACTTACTGAGTGCGTTAGGTCTCCTCAGCCTCTCGCTTCCGCACTGACGAGGACAGTCAAGTCCATGGTGGGAGTGATTTAGACTGGGGAGCAGCTGGAGCACAGCCAGTAAGATGGAAACTGCAGCTGTAGCTTTCCAAAAAGTTTTTCACTCACTGGCTTTTACTGACCTTCATGGCAAGAATTTAGCACCAATTCTCTGCAACAAAATGCAGTATCTTAATGGATATTTATTGTTGCTGTGCTTTTCAACACTAGTGATTATGTTCAGAAATACTGCGTGTGAAATGGATGTATACTGAAACAAGAAAAGGTGATTAACATTCTGAAATAGTACAATAATTTAACACCATGTTGAAGAAGTGGTAAATAGCTGAAGAACATGGCACAGAATTAGAAAATTGGGGTCATTTTTATAATGTTTTCTTAAGCTGCAACTCCTGTACTAAGTGACTTGAAAAGTAACTCTGTTCCCCATTTGCCCTGCAAGAACGTTTTTAGTGGAATTAGAGCTAAGAGAAATCATGTAATAGAAAACATATCAAACATCTACAAGAATAAGAATACTTCTAGAAAACTGGTCCAAGCAAGCATGAACAGTTCTTGGTTGCTTTAGCCAATTCCTTGCTTTCAGCATTGCTCGATTCTCTTTCCATCAACAGATGCCGTAGCACTGAGTTTCTGTTGGCTTTGGTTTGAGCAAGGCCCGCTGCTTTGTGGCCAGTGTTCTCATTTCTGTTTGGATAAACTCAATTATATTGTAAAGTTCAGAGCTCTTGTGAAGAACAGGCAAACCTTCAGATCTTTTGTGTTTCTCTGTAGTTTCTGAAGACCTGAGTTTCCTGAGTTCTGAAATTGCTGGAAAATCTGTTTTGCTCCCTAAGGCACAAGTTCACGTGGAGAACTAAGTTTTATCCTTCACCTTTAGCAGGAGCAGAACCAAGCATGGAGTCGCACTGTGTTTCCTTCTGTTCATTTAGGAGAATTTGTGGCCATCCCCTCACAACTGGCATGGTGTTATTTACTGCTGAAAAATATACAATTGGAACACATCTATTTCAGTTCAATTAAGGTTTGAATGAAGAAAGCCTTGCTTTTTGTTTTGCCTGTGGAGATCACACTGCAGTCAAAGATGAATCTACTGTGAGGCAGTCCTGCACTGTTTCCCAAAACCAGCTGTCTCCACTCTGCAGCATGGCTGTGCCTTTGACAAGCTGCAGCAGATAGACTGAGTAGCTTTATTGCTATTAATTAGCCCATTAGTGACAGTAGTGAGGCTGTCACTTCATGCAGGCTTTCTTTGGACATTGTTTCCCTACCAGCAAAAGCAGGAACTGGAGAGGATTCCTTAGAAAAATGATGGATCCAGAAAAGGAAACTAAGAATATGCTTCTACATAGGAATTTCAGTAGTTTAAAAATAGTCATACCATCCACTTTTAATCTGTTAAGATGTACAATATTCAGTCAGGTTTCAGCAAATGGAGAATTGTGTACTGAGTAATAAAGTAGCTCAGAATAGAAGGATGCTCTAAAGGTCATCTAGACTAACCTGCTGCTCAAAGCAGGGCCAGCTGTGAGATCAGGCCGGATTCTTTGTGATTTTGTTCATCTAGGACTTGACTACAGAGGCTTTGGTCTGGTCTCCAAACATCTTATACCAGATTTTACACCTAATTTGTTAACTTGATATTTCACAGAATCACACAGAATCACACAGGGTTGGAAAAGACCTCCAAGATCACCGAGTCCAACCCATGCCTAAAACTACCCCAACTAAACCATGGCACCGACTGGCACATCCAGTCTCCTTTTAAACACATCCGAGGACGGTGACTCCACCACTTCACCAGGCAGACAATTCCAAAACTTTATTATTCTCTCAGTAAAAAACCTCTTCCTAATATCCGACCTAAATCTCCCTTGACGCAGCTTGAGACTGTGTCCTCTTGTTCTGTCAGTTGCTGCCTGGAAAAAGAGACTAACTCCCACCTTACTACAACCACCCTTCAGGTTTCCTCCAGAAGAACACGGCTTTGGTGATGATGTCTGTCTCAGGCCTCATTATCTTTCTAGGCCACTCTTCTCCATTTCTTTCTGAAATGAGCAATTTCAACTACTTCATCTCTATTGGAGAAACAGATCTGAAATAATAAATTGTTAAATATTTTATGAAAAGAGGCAACTTGCTTTCCAAAATGTGAAAACTGAATATTTATTTGGTTACACTGCAGGATTATTGTGATGAGGAATAATTCTGCCTCAGCTTTGAAAATTTTCTACCAGTTCTGGATACTCTCTCTGGCATTGCAGTCTAGTGCCTGTCTTCTTTTACCTTGCTCTTTTTCAGCATGCATATTTATTTTAGAGAGATATAAATTTAAAAAAATCTTATTCCATTCTCAGTGGCAATGTCTGGATCAAAGGAGGGTGCTCAGAATCATTTGCTTCAGTACCATGTTTCCCTAACATGAGTTTTGTTCCCCTCAACAATAAATTTGCTGTGTTAAAATGTTCTTTTTGCATGTGGTAACCATTTCCTCAACAAGAAAATCTAATAGCTTAGTTAAAAATCATAAAGGATGGAAAGTTGTTCATTCCTACCTCACAGTTCTCCAGCTTTTTCTGTGTGTCGCTGCACTTCACTCACCGGACTTGTAAATCAATGGAGACTTTTATCTCCTTTTGTGATATGCATTGTTCTGCTGCAGTAGGATAAAATCAGCTTGAAAAAACAAGGGCAAAGCATTGCATGAAGTATTAACTTAGACATTTCTGAGGTGTCTAGAGGACAAAGAAATTTAATACTTGCAGCCTACTGTCAAAATAGTGCTCATAAGGGTTTTTGAAGTAGGAGTAATGCTTAGGAGTAATGCCTGAGTAATGCTTCTCAGTTGCAAATCTGACTGGACATACTGGTCCAAGAGGTGAGGAACCAAAACTGTCTCTCCTGGCTGTAGGCAAATCCCAGAGTGGGGAAGCCAGTTGGTCTTTGTTGCAAAAACCTGAAGAAGGCTTTGAACTGGCAGTGAGTGGTTTTCAGTGTATCCATAATCCACCCACCAACCTGGCACTCAGATTTCTGCAGAGGGAGAATGCCTTTTTGGTTCTGAGGGAACTGATAGGTTGTGAGGGTCAGAAATGCCTGGAACACACAGGGATGTTCTTTGCATGGTGCCACAGTAGTACTTTGGTGCTCTAAAGTGAGATCTTCTAGAGCAGACAGACTTCCGTGTGGGTAACAAGCATACAGATGTCCATTGGGAAACACAATTGTATACCAATTCTACAAACCCTTTTTCTCAGGAACTTCCTACCCCATTTAACCAGAGCAACCTTACTACCAGAAAGACCACATTGCATGTGTTTTTGGGTTTTTTGCTTGCATATTTTTAAATCCACATATTGAATCATTCATTCAGCGAAGTACAGTTTTTGGGGAGAAAAAGTTTATGTAAAACCTGTAGCTGCTCAAGGAAAATTGACCAGCAGAACCATTGCAGAAAAACTGTACTCCCCCATGTGGGCAATCTGTGTTGGAATGAAAATAGCTTTATCCTGCAACAGTGGGTTGTTTCCTACTTGTAGCTTCAGCCCAGCTGCTGTGCAAACTCTGCAGTGGTTGGAGGCGCAGGTTTATTTTGTATGTGATTCAGGGCCAAGTCCTCTATTCCTGCACTCTCTACAGGCTTAAATCACCATTAGGCCTTTCATAAGGGGTCATCAAACTATCCACTGTGAAATCCAATATGATGTGTGTCATACAATTTTATCATGACTGAAGCAAAGGCACATCATTTTCCTTTGACTTCAGCAGATGGAGGATCCCCGTAGGAGCTCATTTTTTTTGAACTATGTGTATTTCATAACTGTTTCATAAGTAAAACTGTTCAAAAGGAGATTAACTATAAGTATGTAAGCTAAGAGGGTATTATAACTTTCTCCAACAAAAGTATCCATGTCTATAAAATGCCAGAAACACTTCAGCATCTGTCTCCTGTGGCTGCAACTTGGATCATTTGCCCTTCATTATCTCTGACTTCCTGACATGTACAAATTGGGAGAATTCATTAATGTTAGATTTGTTTATATCATCTTCCTATACTTCTGAAAATGTTTATATACTCCAGGCACTTGGTATAGCTTGCATGTTAGAGATGTCATTTTCTAGGATAGATTTTGGAAGGTTCAAGACAACCTTGCTGTTATTTTATAGCTTCAGTTTGTAAAACTTGCTTGCATATATTGAAGTAGTAAGTTCCCTTGACAATATTTTAAGTTAATTGTCCAATAAATAAAGGTTCTCTAGATGTTGATGTTTTTATTTTGATGCACTTCAGGAAATTCTCAGATTTGGGCAGTGAAACAAAACTGATGTTTCTGTGTGTTCAGAAATAAGCAGACAAAGAGCACATTCTTGCAATCTGTGCGTGCTGGAGACTCAGGCTTCGAATGTCTCATGCTTCACTTCATTAATACAGAATAAATTCATCTCCCAAAACCTGCAATATCAGTCAGGTTTGGTGTGGTACCATCACCCCAAAACTGAAGATAGGGAACTGGAGTACTGTAGTACCAAGGGTGGGAGCTGTAAACAGTTTAGATGATAACTTTATTCAGCTGTTACTATTGGTACCTATATTCAAGTTTTTAGTCCTCAAACCTGTCTGCCTTATGCCAAGGGCACCCAAAAGCCGAACAGCTAGCTAGATCCAGAAGGATGTTTTGCTGGCAGACTCACTTAGGTTTTCAAGGGATGTTACACAGAATAGGAGAGCAGTACTAAAAGCATCTTTTTACCAAATTCTGGACTTAAGTATCTAGGACCAAAAAATCTCTAAGGGTCCAACATTTTGTACAAGGAAAGATCTTGAGATGAGTTAAAGCAGGCCTCAGCAGTGAAATCCCCCACGGTTGCCCCATGAAGTTTCTCTTCTCAATAAGGGTGACACTGCCTTTACACAACAGTCTGTCAGTGATCAGAGAATTCCCAGAGGCACAGGAGATAAGTGAACATGGGTCATCTGAAAACAAGTCGCCCCTGAAGAGTGGCCCATGAGATGTGGAGGTGTGTAAGCTGAGCACTGAAACTTCCTTGCATGGCTTTAGTTCAGACCATCTGCACTGTCCTCAGGGACTGGCTGCCTGGACACTCAGTTAGCTCCTGACAGTGCTCTCCAGGCAGCCCTGCTGGGGACTTTCCTGGGTCTGAAAAGTGAGATTTTGCACACTTATCCTTAAGAGTCTCTGTTTTCCAGGGTTTGCATTGAATGATCTGATTTGAAATCATACCAGTTTATGGCATTGACCCATTGAGTGCAAACCTCCAGTTTGAAAAATGCCCTGAAATAGACTGAACAAATCTCAGGACTTTCTGAGTGCAGTGATGAGCAGGACACTCCATGCACTTTAGAAAGTCATGCTGCCCATGTGTGTATGCACAGCTCTCAAAGCTTCTTATACTCTTAAAACAATCCTGAGCTAAAAAAAAATTAAAGAATCCCATTTGTGATGCATCTTACTTCAGTGTGTAATCCTGTGTGCCAATAACAGCACTAGTTATGTAAATGAAAAGGGTATGGCTGGGGTTTATGGAATGTGTTCTGAGCAAAGTGAAAAATCAGAAATGTGTCTGGAAATAGTAACAATAATGTGATTTAAGGCTTGATATTTCTAATCTTTTATTATGATAATCACTATTCCCATCTAAGCAGGTAATAAACAAGTTGTTTTGCATTCCATGCTGATTAGCTGGAAAGCGGGAAAGGAAGACTCTTTAGGCACCTGCACTTTTTAACAAAACCTGTTACAGTTGAAATATGAAGTGACAGTTTTGCATAGTGCCTTTATGGTAATTGAGATAAGAAAGAATGTCTAATTCTTGTCTTAAGAACTTCTATAAGTTTGAAATGTCTGTTTGTTCATTCTTCCTTTAGAAGGAAATTGGAAATATGTTTAGTTGACTTTCAAATGTGAGTTTATGTCTGTAAATTTTTAATATCAGGAAGAGGAAAATGATTATGTTTTTTGTTTGTTGTTCTGTATGTCCCTATTAACAAGACCTGTTTTCATAAAAGAGGTGTTAACTCAAATATTGCAGTATAAGTAACAGTCTTACATAATCTAAAATATTTATCAGCTGAGAAAAGCACCTTCCATAAAGAATTGCAAAAAACCCGTAAAAATAATTACTGTTCTATCTGACTACAGAAGCCTCTGGATTTACAAAAGAAAAGAATTAAATCCAAATAAGAAACTCGTAGCTTATTGTTTGATATCTACACTTCCCTCAGCTTTCATTGGATAGCTGATACCACAACGAAGGTTGTAGATTCCACTGGAGAGGAGGGAAAGGCAAACCAAATCACTCAGCTTGGCGTCATCTGCAAACTTGCTGAGGGTGCACTCAATCCCATTGAGTGTCACTGTTGAAGATACTAAGCAGCACTGGTCCCAGTACAGACCCCTGAGGGATCACTTGTCGCCAATCTCCATCAGGACATTGATCCTTTGACCACTGCTTTCTAGAGGCAAACATCTCACAAATTCCTCATCCACTGCACCATCCAACTACCAAATCTATATCTCTCCAGCTTAGAGGGGGATACTGTGGGAGACTGTCAGAGGCCTTATAGAATTCCAGGCAGGCGACATCCATTGACCTTCCCTTGTCCACTGATGTTATCACTCTGTTGTAAGTCATCAAGGTTGGTTCAAAATGCTCACTTTTAAATACCTCCTCATTTTAAATATTTGAGGTTTTAAAAATTTTTTGTTTGATTTCTTTAGGAATATTTCATAGTTCAATAGCAAATTAGGAGGAAGACTTGCTGATTTATGCTCAGAATGTTTTTATCCAAACACTAGTTAACTGACAGCAGCGTGCTGTTATTGCAAAATTGGCCACAGTATTTTAGCCATTGAATTACAAACTTAAAAAAAAAAAAAAAAAAAAAAAAAAAAAAAAAAAAAAAAAAAAAAAAAAAAAAAAAAAAAGAGGCATTTCTATGGATTAAGTAAACCACCAGAGGGAGCATATATAATCCAATCAATGTAATAGTTTCATATACAAATTTTACAAGGAAAGTCTCATTTTAGATGCTTTTGAAGGACTAGAGGTTAAGATATAGTGTACTCTGTTAAATATATTCCATTCTGTCTATGTGTCTTCATGAATTTCCTGATGATACAACGTGCTTCAGACAAAGCAAAATAAACGTGCCCAGATTCTGGATGTTTGTATGCCACTACAGCAGTTCTTCATGCTGGAGTGGTTTTATATGAAGACATAGCTGAGTCCTAACACCTGAGTCTTAACAACCGGATCGTTGAATTAGGTCAAATTTACCCTGTCATAAATGAAAAGTAATGGCAGTACTGTTTTCATAACCTGTATATTGTTTCTTTTCCAATTATGAAGCAATCATATTGCAAACAGGAGAATCAGAAATTATGGCCCTTTGTCAGAATTTGCTCTGACTAAAATGCAACGTTTTTCTTCTATTTTAAAAGTTGTATTGAGGCAGCAATTGATCTTTTCAATCAAGTGCAGCAAATGTATCAAGAATGAATGTGTAAATTTGTCAGCCCTGATACATTACTGATCGGAATGATACATTAAGTAGATCTATATTTTATTGAGCAGAAAATTGCTCCACACCCAACTTCTTCAAATACTTTCCAAGGTGCTTGCTTGTAATTTGACAAGCTAATTTGCCCTCATGCACTGCAAGAAACTGTTAGGAAATTAGCATTCAATAATTGAGAATTTTGTATGCATGGCAAGCCTGATGGGACTAAAGCAAGAAAAGACAGTGGCACAAAAGTGTTTAATGAACAAAGCATTTTCTCAAACCAGAATGAGCTCAGTGATGGTATTGTTTGATGAAAAAAGCCTCACAAGATTATAGTAATAGATAGTCTCAAGTGGGATGGCAGTTCTGTTTAGAAGGGAGTGTAAGCATCAGTGACCCTGCAGGTACACTTAAAAATAATGGTTAAGATGTACATATCAGTGAAATGTACATAACAGTACATTGGAAAGTACTGTTAAGGAACATAGATGATCCTGAGCTCACAACTTATTTTTATTGAAAGTTAGCCCACAGAGGAATTTGCTATTCACTGAGAATATCACATGGCTAAATAGCAGATTACTAGCCTTTCTATATTTTTGGTGAGTTTGTGGAATTTGATTGTAGCTGGAGTCAATAGAATTATTGTGGAATTTCTGTAATTCCCTTGAGCACAGATTGTCTGGAATAATTCCTATGATTAATAGTAATGAACCTAAAAAGCTCAGTCTCTGAACAGAAGCCCAGCGAACATGCCCTTGTTCTCAGGGGCTTAGTACAAGTCAGTGCGAGACCACTCATTCCCCAAGTTTCTTTTCTCCCCACATTCTTCTGCAGTGTACTCACTGATGTTCTCAGCAGCTCCATAAAATTATCCTGATCCTGACATTAATAGATTTGATATCTAACCAATTGAATTTGAATCCCACTTTCATACAGAAACTAGCCAGTTTTCTTGCAGCCGCAGCATTAGTAACACATATGCATCCCTTGATTTGTTTTCCTGAATAATTCAGAACAACATGAGGACAGCAGTTATGCTCATGGCTGATGCAGATTTTTAAGTTCAAGGCTGGGTTATAGAACTTTAAATTATCTCTAAAAAGAAGCAGAAGAGTTCTACGATTCTCATTACTCTGAAATTCTAGTTTTTCTGGTAAAATATTTTCTATGAAATCCTGGACCTGAAGATGGGGAAGCATTTTGAAGATTTTTAATCTAGATATAATCACAGTGATTAATTCAAGCCACCTCACTCAGGCTGTTAATATTGTATATCCCTTTTTCTTACAATATCATTTGCCTTTCAAAATTTGAGATTGGTTTCACTAGCTAGATGTTTACAGTAACATCCTTTGCCAGAGTTACTGCTGTGTCTTCTGGAGCTTAGAGACTCTGTTCATTATCCCCTCTGCAGGTTTCTGTGATATCCAATTTTGCAACACAGCTTGGACAAGAGATGGATATCACTGTTAATACAGCAAGTGCCACTGCCTGGACTGTTCTAAGTCCTTAATGTAAAGTGTGTCTCATGTAGGTCTGCTGTCAAATACATGACATTCCTAAGGTGTTTTGTTATAAATGCAGGAAGTACTTATCAAAGATACAGAGGACAGTTAACACTTAAATCCTGCTGAGAGGAAGGATAGAAGACATTCACCTGCTATATATACCTTGAAGAGTACTTATTTTTGCTGATTAATTTGGAAAGAAGATGACATCTGTATCTCATTTCCATGTTTAAATTCACAGAAGCACCTAAGACACCGTAATGACAAAACACTAGAAAAATAGGGAGTAGTACAATTCTTTTCTGTAGAAACTTTGTTGCAATTCTTTTACATACTATGACATTTTATTCTTCACTTAGTGCATTAGAACAATAAGACAAAGCCCACCTTGGTCTTCGAGGAACCATTTATATCTAGAACTGCAACTTCTGTGCCGGTCATAAATCTTTCAAATCACAAGAGGGCTGAGTACAGACTTAATTCCTCATTGTTTGTTTATCCTGAGTGTGATAGCCATTCCAGTGGGTATTGCCATGCTCTGTTATAGAGGCATTTACTCTGGGATTAAACTTTGGGATTTTTCTGACAGAACTGGGTCACATTCAGTCCCATTGCAGCCCAAAATTCTTTTTGGTTGTGTTTCATTTTCATCATTCATTTCTTACATTGATAGCTAAGTTCAAATTCAAACAAATTCCTATTTGACTGGTGAAAGGTGACATTCACCCATAAAAGGGTTCCACAGATACCTTAGGATGCAATTTATACAAATCCTAGACATTTTAAGGAACTTGATTCAGGCTTCTAGTCATCATTCTGTGTGTGATAGACTGTCTCCCTCTTGTGAGTTCCGACACAAGACCCTATAGATTGTCTGTTTCCCAAATAAATGCCTCAAATTGTCATCTACCATAACTATTGGCCTTTAATTGTATAATCCAAAGAATGAAAGGGACATTCAAATTCAAATTTCAAATAAAACAGACTTTCCTGATAACAAATTAAAAGGCTTATACTTAATAAGACTGCATTAAATAAATTATAATATAAAGTATTAGGATGATAATTTTCATAGTATATGAAATGTGAAATGTAAAATACAAGTAGATGATAAATAGATTAATATAGACACAAATAAGGAAAAAATAGAAAAACTAGGATTGTTATTTAAACACAAGACTGCTTAAAAAACAGTGTGAGGGAAGTTACCACATAAGGCATAAACTGTACCTGCTTTACCTGAATTCAGAGAAGGAGCTTCAAGAAGGTTTTGACTTCTTCAGATAGGAACCACTGCTGGATGAACCCATGTTCAAAGGCAGAGGAATGCAGTCAGGGTCTCAAACTTCTCGTTGGTTGCCTCACTATAATGTATTGTAACAGGAAACAATGAGATATCAATTTATCATCATGTCTACCGCATAGTTTCTACTCTACTTTGGTCAGTATCTTGACACTCAGGCTGTTTCTTCCACTTCTTGTGTGGGTAAAGTCACAGCTTCTATCTTTTTCACACCTCTAAAATTTGCTACATTTTCCTTAACCTAACTAACATTAATTTGCAAGTGTTATCATTATTTGCTAAACTACTGATATTTTTATCCAGTTCTCTCTCTGTTGACTGTCATGTATAGTCCTTTATACTATTTTATGCTAACTACTATTCCTGTGCTACTGGAAGAGTCATAAGTGAGCTGACTGTCTTCCACTAATGAAAACAGTGGATTCTGAAATAGTTCATGGTGACTACTCAAACCACATATAGCAGGATATATGTTTTGACTCTGGAACAGAAAAAACCTTCAAAGTTCTAATATGAAAGTAAAAGGGAAAAAACCCCAAAACAAGTATGTTCTTAGTTTCTCAAAAGCTGTTAGGCCCTACAAGAGCAGTTTCTGAGCCAAATATATAAATAAGATGCTCCTGATGAAATTAATTCGTTTTTCTAGCCCTAAGTGAATTTGTAATCAAAAAAAGATTGGATAGTGCTGTAACAGGTTAGTTCCATTATCCATCATTGCTCATTTTGCAATGTTTTTATGCATTGCTGTACATAGAGCAGTGCTACTGCTATTTTGCACTATATCTTATCTTCTCTTCCAATGGACTGAAATAAATCAACTGTACTGCTTACAACAGATGAACAACTTGGGCATTTTTTTCTATTCCGAAAATGATGTATTAGAAAATGCACAAATTTGGCCAACCCAAGCTTTGTGACTTTAGGATGATTGTTCACGTAAGTTCAGGTACAGAAAAGGTTTATTAATGGATTAGTAAAGATAATGATTGTGCAGTAGGTGCATTTTGTCTCCTAGACCCTCTTGGAAGAATAATTTAGTGAGCAACAAGGTACTAGATTTCTTCCCTTTCATGTTTGAAATTAATGTAATTTGTAGTTCTAAACTCCTTCCTTGATTACCAGAGAATCGTATGTTCCAAGAAATTACTTGCTGGGTACCTTTTATTTGAATGTTCGTGAGACTACATTTCAGAAGCCAGATACCACCTACCCATTGTAGCCTAAATTGTTGGCCTAGATAATAATTTTCTCAACTGGCCCCTTCTTTCCTTATTCTAAGGGTTTTTTAAAAAAGGAAAAAAAAATAAAATAAAAGGTGAAACAACAAAAACTAAGAACAAAGTATTTCAGGAATGTCAATACTCAGGACACATCTGTGGAGATGGACAGTCCAGATTATCACACTTGACTCTAGAATAATTCTTAGGATGAACGTTAATCTCCTTTTTTGGAAGCATTAGATTCTTTCCTTTCATATAATTATTAAGCCCACTGCATTACTATGGAGAAATCTATCTTCCACCAATTTTTTTATGATCACTCTTAATTTCCTTTGTTCTCTTTAAAAGGGAAACAAATAAAACAAGGCTAAATAAATCAGTCAAGTGATTTTTAATGGAATCAATAAAAATTTTTAATGGAAAGTTTTTACATTTTATCAAATTTTCTTTTTCTCATGTTTCATTGAAATATAATGCAGAATGGCAGCCTCAGTCACTTGTACAACCATAGTTCATCTACTCATACCAACTATCTTTTTACATAGTATTGCAAATTAAACGCAGCCTGGGAAGCTTCCTGGGCATTTTATGTGTCATTAAAACAGTTATGGTGTTTCCTGGTGTGATTTCAGTCCATGCCCAGGAGCACTGTCCAGAGCAGTTCCCAGGCATGGTGCAGGAGCTTTCCTTGGAATAATTTCCTTGGAATAATTCCTTGGAATAATTCCAAGGATTATTCCTAGCTGGGTGTTTATGTGCAGCCTCCTTCTTTTCAAGGTTGAGAGAGTTTGCTTGTTCAGGCATAGGCCGTTGTGTGCCAGCAGTGTTCAGTGCCAAAGAACATTTTTGGGCACGTTTATTGTACTGGTGTAGACAGAATGATCACAATTGCCTTAATTGCTTTCCAGAAGTGCTAACCTCTTATGGTTGTACTCCTCAAATAAACTGAGCTTGCTGAAATCATATTTGCCTCATAGCCTCCTAGATATCATTCTGTAAGGAAGTGCCATGAATGAAAATCTCATTTTATTAGGAAATTTTAAATTTTACATAGTACTATACATATATTCCTATGTAATGTTGCCAAAAAATTTTATTTAAACAAATCTGGAGTTTATGTCTATATAAATTTTGGATTATCTGAGATTAGGACCTGATAAAGCAAACTGCTCCCTTTCTCAACATAGCCTTCATATTTTTTATAGCATATATATTTCTCAGTTTTCCAGTCATGTAAACAGTGGGGATTCTCAAACATGTCCTTGTAGACAATAGCCCCAACTTCAGGCCAATAAATGAAATTTTATCACTATTCTTCCTTTAATGTCACCTTTAGTTCCCCCTCTATTCAAATCTATTAACTCTTCCAATATCTGCATTATCATAAAGCATTTGTGAAATCACTGGATATCACAACAAATATCAATATGTACAATTAATTAAGAAATGAGAAGCCCTAACTGTCCTGTAATTCTTTGGTCATCTCTTTTGGTGACTGTTTCTGCTCATTGTTGACTTCAGAACTGGACTCACTTCTAGAATAAGAAATGAGACACAATTATGATACTAATTTGAGAAACAACTTTTGGAAATTTAAGTTGCTTTGAACATAACGAGTTACGGGATGATTCGTGTCCTTCCTTTTTTTTTGCTCTCTATTTGAAGAGTTCACTGAGTTTTAACAGAAGGTGTTTTTCTTAGCCCTAATTCACATACCTTTATAAGCATAGAAACATTGGATTATGTAGAGTCAGTTTAGCACTCTATGCCTCCTTTACCTGTCATAGCTCCTGCTTCCTTCGAGTTCTTACTCTTTTTAAGGTCATGAATGAGACATAACAGGAGCAGTAACCCAGCCTAACCCAAATATTGCTGCGATTGTCTTTCTAGCAGCACAGATGCTGATGCCCACCAGTACTGAATCACCCATGGTGTACACTGTGTGATTGCTGGGGTTCACGTGTGATAACAGAAATGTGAACAGCCCTATTTCTGGGCACCAGGCCATTTTAATCCTGTGAAAAGGACTACTACTTGTTAGTTGTCAGTGTAGGTTTTTTATAAAGGAGTGAAATCCCAGTGAAAATACCTGAATTTTAAAAAGGGAACATGGCCAATGTGTGAATGAGATCTGTGCCTTGCTACACACCACCTAAGACTTGATGTTTTTCAGTGTAATTCCTAGTTCTACAATTCCTGTATCTGGGAGTACTATGGGAAATACAGAAGCGGTGAAATAGTGCATGTTCATCTGGGCTTAATTCTAGGTTCTGTTACAAATTCTGTGTTATCTCAGTTGGTCATTTCATGTCTCCTATGTTCTGTTTCCTTATCTCTAAAGTGGAAAAAGAAATATTTTCTCCAAAGGCAAGCTTCATATTTTTATTTTAAAAATGAGAGAAAATCAATGGGTGTGCAACACTAACTGTACTTCTGAGATTGTCAGTGTCACCTGAACGTTCGAAGATAGAAAATAGTTCAGACAATCATGTTAGAAAGGAGGGCTAAATTGTGCTAGTTAGGATCACTAACCCGAGTGAAAAGTACATCCAGTAGTACTTCAGAGCTCTTTTCCTCCAACCCTGAGAAATGACCGGTGTGCAGAACACGTAGCAATGCCAACAGATCAGAATTCTCTGCTAACTTCTGTGGCTTTTAGCTCTTTATACTCACTTTGTGCAGGTTCAAATGCACAAAGTCAAAGCAGTGGAGAATGTAATCTAGTATCAAGGACTAATCTCAGTGTGGTTCCATCCCGCAGAACACATTTGATATAAATTTCTGCTGATTCTGATGGAAATTCTGATACTATAAACTCAGAAATTTGACTCTAGGGTCCTCTTCTTAACTTTCTTTCTCTCTAGCTGTTCAAATCAGAGCCTTTAGCAAAAGCATATTTTTTATTCATTATCTGCTTTTCAGCATGTTTCCTTTATTGTTGTAACTGACATTAAGTTTATAAAAAATATCCTCCTATTCTTCTTTAATCAGAACTCTGCCAAGTCTGACTTTTTTCCATAATTTTATCTTTTTCTTTATAGTTGAATTGGAAATAAAACTTACTTCTTTTATCCCACTTTTATTCGTAACCTTTTTCAACAGAAAAAATTCCCTATGGGAGTCTTTATTTCCTACTGCCTATTCAATTGTTGTGTCAGAGTTACAAGTACTGAGGCTCATGCATGTTCAGTCTTTTTTCAGTAAAATAACAGCTTGGGTTTTAACATCTTTCAATTCTATGTTTACTTGGTATTTCAGGAGTATTTTACAGAACATGTAGCTATATTTTTCCAGACTTCACATCCCATCAAGTTGTGGAACCGTTGTCAAGCTGAAGAATGACTGCTGATCTTTGTGCCACTCTGTTCCTCTTTATCATTACCTGAATGTTTTAAATTTTGAACAGCACACAATGCTGAGACCATGGTGGAATTCAGTGTTGCATCAGCTATTAACTATGCTTCATAACATTCACATTTTTCATAAACATTAAAATAGTACAGGCTGGTTTTAGTTTAAAATCCCTATATTAAGCTAGTCAGCTATTTTTACTTTACAAGGTGGGAGCAAATCCTCTTCTGACTAATCAAATTTTTTTGATTAGTTTTGATTGTTGCCCTATTCTGAAGTGCAGTTTAATTAAGCAATGTTGAAGTAAAGGATAAATACAGAGAACACATTTATGCTTGAATTCAGAAATATGATTAGGTGTGTTGAGCTCAGCGATAAGCACAAATACCATTCAAATACCTTACAAATGCATATCACAGTCACTCTCAGTGACACTTCACATAAACTTCATAAGCACTTCAAGCTGTGATAAAGTTCTGCATTTGAAAGTGGAAAATAACAAAGGAAGGGAAATTCAGTCTTTCCCCAGACAGCACAGTGTGACAAGAAAGTGATATCGAAGGGTGTAGGAACCAAACTGGAGCCTGTTCTGTGGTAAAGGGAGGCAAAACCAGACCAAGCACAAAGATAAACATTTTTCCCTCCAAAAATCACTCTGTGATTAGAGCTGTTTTTCAGTTGGACAAACACAAAGTTCCAGCTTTTTTTTTTTTTTTAATATTGTATATTATTTTTTACTTCCTATTTCACCTTGGAAAGAAATTCCACTTTAAAATGTTCCAATTCTACTTTTAAGAATTCAAACATCCTAGCAACTGTCTTAATCTTTTCATAATGTGATGGTCCTTTCCTAATGCTTGAAGTCAGAAAAGAGTTCTGTCTGTTCCATTTTCTATTTAATTTTCCAGATTAACCTTTTATTTAGCTAAGTTAATAAACCTTTTAACTGAGCTAAATCATTACATGGTATTTACAAAATCATTTCAGATTTCTGGAATGCCTTTCATTTCCAAAAAATCTGATTTTTACATGCTCTTACAGAGCCAAAAAGACTAGAAAATTGTTGGTTTAAAGGACATGTGTTATGCATTTCAATCCTCTTGATCATCCTACAGCAACTCAACCTGGTGAAAAGATTTTCCATACAGATTTTACCCCTTTCATTCGCAATAATTTTTCATTATTTTTCTAGATTTTACGGGTTAAACCTTGATGAATTTTCTGTTATCTCATTTATTATTATTATCATTGTTGTTGCTGTTATTGTTGTTATCAATCCTCATTGAACTCTCCTTAAAAGAGAGGAGCAAAGATTTTTATGTCATTATTATGATGATGATGATGATGATGATGAATCCTCATTGAACTCCCTTCAAAAAGGAAGAGCAAAGTATTTCATGTCATGCTCTGAACGGACACTTCATTTAGATATTCTCTGGTAAATGGTGTTTGGTAGATAGCACGGTGTCTCCAACTCCCTTCTGGCTACATAGAGCTCACTGAAAGGATTTTGACAGCTTTCTTGTTACTCAGACTCAGCTGCATTTGTTATGCCAAATCATCATTGCTATACATGCAGAGACATTAATTCTGCTTTTCCTCCCTGAATCAGTACTCCGCAGTTCCACACAAATCCTGAAATTCCTTGCATTTCATGAATGTCCCTATTTTCATTTCCTAGCACATCTTTATTATTGCTTCCCTAGGAGCTGAGTTCGGTCATCACTTGACAATGAAGTTGTTATAAAACAGCCGTGTTGACAGATGGCATAAACAGCACAGCAAATCAAATCTGCTCCAATGTTTTAATGGCAACAGGGAATTATTACCATGCTACTAAATGAAGCTCTTAAAAGTGCAGTCAGCAGAGCGGGTGCTGCACTGAAATGACAGTTTTCCAGAATTTTAACTCAACGAGGCAGCAACAATAGTAGCTGCTCTGGCTGACAACTAGTGAAATATGCCTCAAAGGAAGTTCACAAACAGGTTTGCCAGGAGACTATCTCATTCCTGATAAAACTGCTTTCTGATAATATTATTTGGACTCACTATGCATCAGTGGAAAATGTTAAATAAGCAGTGCCGAAGGTTTCATGCACTTTTTTTTGAGGCAGAGTCTTCTCAATAGTGCCTTACATGTTTGAAAGAGCCGTTCCAAGTCCTTTCATGTTGCAAATTCAATTTTTGGTGGTTGGTTAAGTCCTGGTGAAAAAAAAATTAACCCCAGAAATGTTACTCACCACTGTAATTCAGTAGTTTGTAAGAAAATACTTAAGAACTGTAAATGAGTGCACCTGGGATACATTCTTATTAATGTAATCTTTGGAGCCTTAAATTTGACACCATTTAGATACAACATAAAATCTAAATTTATTAATCCCTGCAAGCTCTAAGTACATTGGGTTTGAATTAGCGTAGATATGTAACTGCAGTAACTGCCTCAAGTGGAGAAATTTATGGAGTGGTTTGATTTCATGTCTAAATATTTGGCTGGGTTTTCTGATATACTGAATAGCCTCAAACCATTCGATTTAGCCAGAGCAATATGAATAAAATATAATGGATTTATGAGTATTCAGTACATCTGAAAATCAGTCCAGTCCTCCTTTGAGATGGGCACAGAAGTTGCTAACGAAGTTCTTCAAATTTTAGAGAAAAGTAGGGAAGACAAAAAAAAACCTGTTCTATTCATGCCTGGAATGCTATGTCATCATTTCTTTTGGCTTAGTAAGATTTTCCTTGTTCTTTCAAACATTCATGGAGACAGAACAGCAGAGGGGTGGAGAAGCTTCACTGAGCTCCCTGCAGAGCTCTGATTCACTCACACTTCATCAAGAAAACACTTTTTCCAGTGGCCTTTATTCATAGAATGGTTTGAATTCAAAGAGACCTTTAAAGATTACTCAGTGCAGCCCCACTGAGAAGGGCAGGAACATCTTGCACTAGACGCAAGGTGGCACAAAGCCCCATCCAAGACCTTGAACACTTCCAATGATGGGACATTCGCAACTTCTCTTGGCAGTCTGTTCTAGTGACTCACCAGCATCACTGTAAAAAACTTCTTCCTTATATCTAATATTAATCTATTCTCTTTCAATTTAAAACCATTTTCTCTGGGGCTGTCACTACAGGCTTTGATAAAAGGTCTCTCTCCATCTTTCTTATAAGTTCCCTTTAAGCATGTAAAGTTTGTATTGGGTTTTCCTGGAGCCTTCTCTACTCCAGGCTGGACAGCCCCAACTCTCTCAACCTATCTTCATAAGAGAGGTGCTCCAGCCCTGTGGTCAGCTTTGTGGCCCTCCTCGGGACTTGCTCCAGCAGGTCCATGTCCTTCCTATGTTGGAGGCCTCATACATTGGGAAGGAGATATCTGTATTTCTCTGAAATACATTTCTGGTTTGGACATGATTTTCTTAACTGCAATAGGTTTTTGGAGAAGCCAGTTGCTGTAGAGTGAGTGAAAATTGACACCTGTTAGTGTTCGGGTATTTCTTTTAGTAATATTGCAAATGGCAAAATGTGGATCAGCGCAAGTATAACAAGAGCATGAATATTTTTCTCAAAATCTTTTCTCAAACACATTGCAGAATCTGCTCAGAATGCTGATATGGAGAGGTTTCCTTACCCTAAGTGTGTTGTTAACATTGTTTACATTTTCGTGTAACATCCTCTCCTAGTATGAAAATAGTTCCACTGTTCCATTCTTCCAAATGAACCTGTTATGTCGATTGAAGTAGGTAGTACTTGACATGTCTTGCCATCTTTCAATTCCTTGAAAACAAAAAAATTACCCTTATATACATCAGACAGCAAGAAAGTTGTTTGTTATACAGTCAGGTGAGTTATGACCATGGGTGCCAAATGACATCTCCCTGTCTCATAACAAAATACTGCAGGAAATGAATGTAGAAACCAAAAAACAAACCCTCCAAAATAAAAAACACCCTAACTAGGAAGAATCTCTTTCAAAGCTGAACATCGTGGTTTAGTTATTTGCATGCTATTTTAACAATGCTTTCTGTTTGTGATGCTGCATGTTGTCTAGGAAACACAAACTTACTCTACAATCACTGATAACACTCTTGAGAGATGGGGATTGCCAAAGGAATCGTTATGTTAAAATGTTATATGTTTCTTAAACATTTCTTTGCTATGTACAGCAAAAGAGAAAGGATATTGCAAACAGGTTATTAAAGTTGCCTGATTTGATAAGAAGTGTGCATGCAGTATAAGTTTTTTGTATCTAGTGAGGAGGTAGAAGCGGCTGTACTGTGTTCTCTATTTGTCATGGAGAGTGTTCAGAGGAGCTGTGAACATTGATCAAATGACTACGTGTGTATCTTGATGTCTCAGATCACTTTGCCTGATAAACCCAGTGACTGGTTCACTGCATCTCTTGTGGGATTAAATTTTCCTGGCTAAATCTGGACAATAATAATTAACGTAATTTAGATCGATATGGTTGACATCAAACTTAAAGATTCTATGGGTCGGTGCCGTCTTAAGAATAATTATGCAGTCAAAGGGAGATATTCCTATTTAAAAATTATAAATAAATTTTAATAACTAAAATAAAGTCCCATTCATTGAAACACCTTTCACTGAAGTGAATTAAAGGAGTAACTCATATTGGAAGCAACAGCATCCTGAATAAAAGTGATACCATATAAATCACATGGATTTTAAATCACATCATTTACTTATTCTTTCTGTCACTCTGTTCTGTTCCTCTCCCTTTCTTTCTTGTTCTTGTTTTCCTCCTACTTCCATCTGGAAAACTTCTATCTATTTCATCATTTAAAGATGCTCCAGTGGATTTGATCGTCACCGGCAAGATTGGGTAGACAGTGGCTGCCCTGAAGAGGTATGTGAGTATTTTACATCCTCAGCCCATCAGAGGGAATTTATATAGTTATGATGCTTTTGATTAAATTATTCAGATTATGAAGCATGGTTTCAAGGTCAAAGACATGCTATATTTATCACTCAGGGGAAATTCTATAAGGCATAACAAAGAAGAGTAGTCTGAGCAATTTCCCTCCCCATTTAAGGGACTGAAATGGACAAAAATTGAAATTTTGTCTTTGAGAGACTACTTTAACTAAAAAAAAAAAAAACAAAAACCAGAAAGCCTCCTCCAAAACTGTGTCCATGCACTAATTTTCTTTTAGATCTCTGACATTTGAGAGAAAAAGGGAAGAAACTGTTATGTTCCTTGCTTCAGAAAATGTTTTGCCAGAGTAAAACAAGTGAAAAACAGGCATTGCATTTTGATCATGAAATCTGGCCAAATCATTTAGTAAAGAAGAAATTACACAGATGAATTCAGAGATAAAATAAAAATAATAATTAAAAAAAAATTTTTTTAAAGCCCTCACACAACAAACTTACATGGCATTTTGATTTCTTTTCATGGAGACGCAGTGAGAGGATGAGAAAGATATCTGACTGCAGTAGTGGTGAGCTGTTAAGCAGGGACCACAAGCTCCTCTGAAAGTTATTTGGAGTACTCCTAGGCCAGAGAAGTTAATTTTCAAGAAACATTTTTAAATATGCTGATGATGATTCTTTTCCAGTTTAAAAGCCCCTCTACAAGAGTTTTTGATTTGGAGGTTGGGAGGTTTTTTTAGTTTTTCTTTTCTTTTTTTTTTTTTTTTTTTCCACGTGTTGGGATTGTGGTAATAGTAACAATTTAATTTATGGCACTTTTAATCTTTTGGTGGCCATAAAAAATGGCCACCAAAAGATTCATTTTTTAATTTTTGCTGAACATACTAAAGTTTCTCATAAGTTTCAGCACCGTAGACCTTCTGAAATGTCAGGTGAAACCCAGGGCAAAACATAGCCCCAAGTGTCTAGTTAGAAAAGCACATTCTGTTTTATTTTCAGTAGAAGCAAAGAGAACTAATGATATAAATCCAGAGTAATTGAAGAAATTCTTTTCCTATAACTGTAATTGCAAAATAACTGCAATCTATGTACTGCCTTGTTATAAGGCCTTGAAGCTTCAGCTTTGCAGTTTGTCATCTGCTGATATAAAAGCAAAATTTCTGAGAGATTTATTTGTCTGTGGGGGGCAAACTCTTTAAGAACATAAGATAAAAGTTACTAGAACATGTGTTATTGTAGTTCAGAACCCTTATATTGCTTTAATCCAGACTGTAATTAGCTAGGATCCAGCTGTGCCTGTAAATGAACTTATCCAAAAACTCCTCTCTGCAGGTCCATAACATCCCATTCTGCTTCTACTTTCTTGTTTCAGTCCAGCCAGTGCTTCAAGGTTTAGTTCGCAATCTGAGAGGAAATTATCAATACACTAAGTGTATCTGAGGAATTAATAGTTTAATTTGCAGAGTTTCAGGCTACTTGGTGGCAGTTCACTGCGCAGCTTTTAGGCTCTATGGAGTAGAAACAACAACTTACTTGGCATCTTCCAGAATTATTCCTGAGCTGGCTGCTAGAGCTCAGTGAGGGATCAGTAATTAGCACAGGATGGTTAATTCTGGATGCTTTCACTCAAGAGGATAAATAATGAAGATTCTCATAGTAAAGTTTCCTTATTTTTCATATAGATTTTGAGCTAAATTTTTATTAAAATGTATCAGTGAAACTACTGGTAGTTTTCAAGAAAAATACAAAGAAATTTAAAGAATAATTGTCCTGCAGATACTGATACCTTTCTTTAATGTAATAAATTGTTTCTGGTAAAACAAAGAAACAAAATACCTGTGCATATTAAAAGAAAGACAATGCCCACTGGGTTCTGACAACCAGATCTCAATAAAATGAAATAAGTCTTTGCAGGACTCCACTTTTCACACTTCTCATTAAAATGAATGGGGACAGCAGGAGTTAGATGCAATTCCCGTATTTGCTGCAAGATAATTGGATGTATTTTCCTGCAAAACTGTGTGAACCATAAAAGAAATTATTCATTACGTCTGCAGAATTTTAAAAGTGTCCAGAACATGGGGGAAACCT
>VZRN01003162.1:101227-132934 GCA_013397935.1 Dasyornis broadbenti | reverse complement strand
AAAACAAACAAACACACACCAAAAAACAAAGCAAAACCAAAAAGCAAGCAGACTCTATACTTGTATTAAGATGTTTGCCCATGCAGATAAGTTTTAAATTATTATGTGATGGTAACTGTTATTTGTAGTATGCTAGTGTTTTATAATACATGACATTTTAACATTATGTAGAATTAATAGGCATATAGTAAATGGATTGCTTTATTGTGGTAAATAAATATTCTACAGACTGAATAAAGGCACACATTTTACACATATGTGTGTGTACTTCTGCGATAAGTACGTGTAAAGCCTAATTAAATGCTCCAGTTAGCTACACATTGTTCACTATGAAGAGCTACTATTTAATTCCCACATATATTTTTAACATATATTATGGCACCTGGATTGATGGCAGTGAGCTTTCATAATAGAAGAGTGAAAATCTGAATTACAAACTTAGATGTTAAAATCTGATTGAGGGAAATAACAAGTCTGACAATCTAGGGTGACTTTGAAGCCTTGTCATTAACAATTAAGAGCTGTAAATTTTGCAGAAAAATGGAAAAATATATGTTGCTGAATGCTGCATAGAATACTTGAAAGGGGAAGATATAAAATTAAAAGAAAAAGCTCTTGAAATGTCTTGATCTAGGGTGTCTATTTTCACTCTTTTATCACAGCAGCTTGTCCATGCTTAAATCTTTCATTCTTGACAGTTTCCACTGAGAATTAATTTTCTCTTCCTTGTTTCTGTTGTCTCCCGACAGTCAAAAGATAAGATTTGTGAGAAGAATACAGACACGACTGAAACACCTCCATACTCCACCACCACCACCCTTCTGCCAACCACCACAAGGTTCAGAGTTTTAACAACCACCAGAGGATCCACCACTTCCCACCTGCCCACTAGCCTGCCCACAGAAGGTGACATGTATACATTGCACTTTTACACTTGGAAAAATGGAATTTACAAGTCAGAAAGAAAGTTATTTCCTTTAAGTATGTGTTCATCTTTTCTCTCTGGGGCAGCAGGAGGAGTTGGGATTTGCAGTCAAGGCTCTCTCTGCTGCTGCTTTTAAATTGCTCGCTCTTGCACCAGTAAGGTGAAAAGGGAATGAGGGCTGGAGGAGAGGATGCTGCTGGAGAATCAAGGATGAGTCAGGCAGACTTCTGGAAAACTTGAGGTTACAATGACTTTTTCATGTTCCTTTACCTTCAGGCTATAGTCCAAAACTTGCTGAATAGTGAAGTAAAGGTCCCTGCTATATCTAGAAGAAATTCCCATCACAGACTTAATGACTTTTTAATTCTTTTATGAATTCTATTTTGTCAGGTGAAAATTATAGATAACCCAAATTAAAAACCTCTTTGAAATATGCCTGTTTACTTTTTTTCAGTAAGTTGACACTGTTCTTTTCACGTAGTGCTCACTGTTGTGAAATAGTTTCTCTAGGCTTCTGAACTGAATTAAGTGGGTAAGTTCTAGTGGGTCTATTCTCATCCACTCATTGCTTAAATCTTTCCTTTTTGAGCTTGGGATATCCTACTTTTCTGATTTTGGAGAAAATTCATCTGGGCAAGAAAGCTAACTCCGATTAATCAAAGAACATCTATAAAATGTGTATGTTGTGTGCATTTGTTGAAATTTTGTGGTAACATCAGAAAAGGTACTAAGTACAGGCAGGCTTTCCAAGTTGCCTGTGACAGGAAAATCAGAGCTGAAGGCATTTCAAGGTGGGAATCTACTGATAAGAAATGCTGGTTTTGTCTGAAGCAAAAGAAGTTTAGAAACTGTCAGTGCAACATTTGCACTGCATTAAAAGGAATATTCTCTGGCATTTTGTTCATTAAAATTCACAAGAAAAAGAGGAATATGGAAGTGAATAGGATTTCATATTAGTAGACCTTCTCAGGATCCTTTCAAACAGAACTAAGTCATTGTCTTACATTATTGGCATTCATTGGTTCATATGGTCCTTAGTATGATAGAATGCTCAAGCTAGGTATGAACATGTAACATATATGAATTATTTGTAAATGTTACGAGACAATCTCTAATGCCAGGATTCAGGAATCCTCCTGAATGCTTTAACACTCTCATAAATGCTTTTTTTTAGTGGTAAAAAAGTGTAGTGGTCAGTGTACAAAATACAACAATCTAGTTCTGTTCTCTTTGAGTACCGAATAATTTTCTGGTTGTGAAATCTCTTTGACTTCAGGAACTGATTACTAAAATGATTCATGACCTAGAAAAATGCATTTTCCTTCAACTAACTGTCAATTTCTTTTATAGATGACACCAAGATAGCACTGCACTTGAAAGATAATGGAGGTAAGAGATAATTTTTTGTCTGTAAATAGTGTCAATATTTTGTCAAATTATACCCCACTGAACTTCATTAATCAAAATCACATTGTAGAAATAGTTTTTACCAGACTCTCAAGGGACTCCAGCATCCCACATCTGTGTGGAAGATAAGTAGGGCAAATAAGCTTAGGAACTGCTTAGGAAACTAAACATTTAAAACTGTCTTTATTATTCTATAATAAAAGGGCCGGTTTAATTAAGGACATATTAAGTAAATTTTAATTGTATTAATACAGTTATTGACTAATAATCCAGTATTGGTACAGTTATGTACTATAATAATGCAGTATTATTTAACTGTACTGAGACCATATGATGCTAATTCTAAATAATAATATTGTGGTATAAAGTAATTGATAGTAGTGAATTCTTACATGACATTTTGTTAATAAGCATACCCATTTTGTATCTATGTCTGTACTAGCAGAGATCCTGTATTTCTCAATGCACGTTCTCTGTGCAAGTTAATAAGATCACTTTGTCATACTGATAAAGGCCCCTGTTAAACGAGGCTCTGCAGGGGACTGCTTTTGTCATCTTCTTTGTGAGTTCAAGGACTGAGACCTGAGGTTTTTTCCTTCTCCCTTTGAAGTGGATGAGAATTCCCCTGTTAGAGTGGGACTGAGTTGTTAGATGTCACCTGTGCCTCTGTTTGCTGCCAATGTAGATCTTGCTGAGGTGAAAGGGAAGGTTTGGGTTCATTTCTGCAGGCTTCAGAATGGTCTATCAAAGCAGAGGATGATTTGCTGAGCAAATTTAAATAAATCATATTTCCACTGACTTAAAGGGAAATATTATTGGCTCTGATTACCTTTCCAAGCAGGGAGCACCAAGTTTCTCTCATGGGTCAGGGGAACAGGTAGCCAAGCGTGGCGGCAGGCACAGGCAGAGCACAGGGCGAGTCCAGCAGCTCAGGGGAAGCAGCTGGGGTCGACCCTGGTCTCCAGTGCCCATCAGCTCAGTCTGCAGCATTGAGGCAGACACGGGGTCAAGGCAGGAAGCCAGCTCGGCAAGGCAGGAAGGGAGCAGTGAGGTAGCAAGGTGGCACAGCTGCCAACAGCACAGCTCAGGCAAGGACCAGAGGAAGCAGCTCCCATCAGTGCTCCAAGAGAAAGTGAGGTGATGAACCTGGTCTGTACCACGGTTCTGCAGCAGCAAAAGGATAAACAGCTCCAAGGTCCATCCAAAGAGGTGTGCGTGGTCCATGGACAGGATTGGAGACAAGCTGTCTTCAGCATTGGTCTGAATATAAACTCATCTAGAACATAGCTTAGGTTTGAATCTGAGCCTACACGGAATCCCTGACATCATGGGCAGAGGTCCCACATACAACAGTCCAGAGCAGCTGAGATAGAGTGGTTTCTCAGGACCCTCACAGAGAATTATTCAAGTTTTGAAAAAGCAGAGTGCAGATGCCACTTAGCTTGTTGGTGTGTTTTCCTGTCATTTGTTTTTCAGGCATATTCAGCCATTATTTTCTCCTTCCCTCAAACTCGAGGTCTGTTCACTCCACAGGGGGCAGAGTCATCCTCTTCCTTCCCAGTCTCTCCTCTGTCATTTTGCTGACACTAACCCCAGCATAGCTGATCACATGCTGTATTGGGCATTGAATTGTTCATTTGCTGGCAGTGGTGTTGTTTGACTTTGCTTTGACACATAAGTGCTCCCTTGGAAGAAGGTGATCTGTAAACTCAGGGTGCTAATTTTAGGCATTTTGCTATGGAAATGTCCCTGAAACTTTCTCTCTTGAAAGCAAAATGCTTTTTATTTTATTGTGAAGAGTGCTTCAGTGCTCTTAGAGGTCAATAGTCAGTACTTCGTTCTCCTGTTCTGTGTCTGCTCTGTACTGGGGGCGTATTGCTGGCTGAACTGTGCCCACACTCTGCCCTCTGCGCCAACACCTCATTGCAGGTGGCCGACCCAGGACCAGGCAGCTCTCCATCATCAGCATCTCATCCACAGCTCAAAACAGTATGCTGTTATACAAAAAACAATTTCAAAAGTGGGGGTTAGAAAACACATCCAAGTTTCTTTCAGTTTGGGAATTGCAACAGGATTGTTTTGTCTATTCTGTGCCCAAGATCTGAAAAGAAAAGCTCTATAAGTGTTGAATTGTGGAGGAATTTCTGCAAGAAAACTGACATGGAGAGCTGCTCGAGCTGCACGTCTTGCACAACCCAGTCAGCAGTTACAGCAATTAATAGAATTGATTAAGAACACTGTATGATGAGAACAAGAACACACTGATTTCGTTAAGGATGAAAAGAAACATAGTAGGCAACTTGTGAAGGTGAGATAGAGATGTTCCGGAATGTGAAAGGAATGTGCTGATTGAAAGCAGTAATTGTTAAGATGTGAGAAGTAGGACAGCAGGATGTATGAAACACATAGCAATTGTTCACTGCATCAGTTTCAAGGAGCTTTAAAAATAATGAACAATACCTGCTTTGCTTCAATAAACAATGCCTGCTTTGCTTGGAACGTGTATAAAACCGGGCTTGATGCAAACAATAAATGAAGTTCCATCATACCTCTATGAGGACATGTGGTTCTTCCCGACAGCAGCTTTCTACATTGAATCCTAGAGCAAGTGATTGGTGGTTGTGGCCTACTCGGTAGGTGATGTGTAGGGTTTGAAGCATTGGTTATCTTAAATATAGAAGGTTCATTTCCACGGAGAAAGCTGCTGCATTTTAGGAGGACAAAAACAACACCTGATGTGATTATTCATTTTCCTTGAGCTGTTCTTTTTATTCTTGAAATTTAAAAAAAAATTGAAAATTACTTCAAACACAAAAGCAAAGCAACACTACAGGATTTCTCATTCACACAGTAAATGTAGCTTTTAATCTGAGAAGTTCTTTTTGATGAATCTTCAATTATGCATTGAATTTTCCAGTGTCCCCTAGATTAGACTCAGATAAAACCTCTGCAGCCGCAGGCACGTTCTTTGATTCTCTGTGGTTTGTCAGCCTTTCATAAAGAGTAGATTATTCCAGGTCACAAATACAGGGTCTTTACTTTCTCACGCTAAATCCTTTAAAACTCTAATGAAAGGGAACCCTTTATAATGGAAACCCAAAGCTATATTGGATCAATGGTTGCCTATAGTTTGATGTGTCCTTGGGTGATAGCAGTCAATATCTGGTGTTAGGTAGAACAAAAGGATTCCACAGAAAGTCTGCATCTCACCTCTGCCTAGAACTTTTGAAACCAAATATTATAAATTTATAAATTATTATAGATTTAAATTAAGTTTTTTGTTCTGGTCATACTGCTTTGACCTTTCAATTATATGAGAAAATCTTTTGCAACTGTTGTAATCCGGCCACAATTTTGTGGCATGTCTTAATGTACATTTCAAATTTGCTTGGTTTTGTTTCTTCTGCCTGCCCTCTTTCTTTACACATATGACAGATGCCTATTACATACATGCCTAAACCATTTTAAAATACAGCTGGCATGCCATCACAATTTTTGTTATATCTTGGTTCTCCTTAAAATAACAAGCATTTTATAAGAGATGTCCAGCATGGAAAATGTATTCTTTTTTTTTTGTTAGTAATTTAAGATTCTGTTGTTTCTCTATTTTTCTTAAAATTTTACACAACTGACTAAACAGTTTAAAAGCCTAAGTTTTCATAAAAATTGTGAGAAATTGGCCATGACTATCCTATAATGCTGTATTTTCTTGTTGAGAACCCTTTGGTGGATGATTTAGACGATTGGCCAGCACATATGGACATTTTATTTGACCTTTTAGACACTTTGTTGTAATGATTTGATTGTTATGAGTCCCCCACAGTCCTTCAGCTTTAAAACTGAAAAGAAAAATCTGTGCCTGAGGAAGAAAGCTGTTTTATTTATTTGTTAACAAGTTCATCGCAGCATATGTAGTTCTAGGAAATGTCAGTATCAGGGTATTTTCAGTCTTGTCTGGACATTTTCAAAGATGGTCTAAATACAAATAACAAGGATGTACAAGATTAACATTTGCCCTATATAGAGCTTAATTTGATTTTGAGATATTAGGAAACTCAATAAGAAATGACCAAAATGTAGACCTAAGTTTTGGAAAAAAGAATACTTTTGTATACTTTATATCAGTGATAAACCTCCGCAAGACTATTTTTTCCAATAGTGTCCTGTGTCTGGAAAAAAGCTTCCATTAGTCATCTGTCTTCCTAATTTCTCTTAAAAAATGCAGTCTGAGCTGTTCTGAATTATGGAGAAAACATTGTCCTTTTTTTTCTTGTGTACCCTGAACTCCAGCTGCAAGACATTAAACACTGGTTAATGCCTGGTAAGAGTCAAACAACTTATTGCTTTCTAATATATTAAATTGCTAAATGATTCAGATAATGAGAACTATTTCACCAGAGATAAGCCAGCCTTTTAGGCAAAACAAGTATTTTTGACATAGAAGAAGTCATTGCGACACAGTCCAAAATCAGGTGACTCAACAAGCCACTGTGAATTAGCTGAGTCTTCTTCAATTTTAGAGTAAAACATAATAAACTAAAAATTTATAAATGTAACCTTTGTGGTGGCTTAAAAATGTTTTAAAGTGAACTTTGTATGAGATAAGACTGACCAGATATGGCTTTGCTTTATTGCCACCAGAACTGAGCCTAGCCGCATGAAATGACCTTCCAGAGGCTTCATCTCTTCTGCTGTTAGCCAAGGAAGCCGCAAGCTGTTCTTTTAGGCCTTTCTCCTAGCCAGTGGCAAGCAGTAGGCAAGAGGAATAAATGTCATGCTAAAAGAAGTGCTCAAACTGGGATCTGTTACTATATATGGGTGCCTAACTCCACCAGCTACAGAGAAAAATCTAAATTACCTACTAAGAGTGGACATCTGACTTGTAGTTACCCAAGGTTTCCTTAAATTTATTGTCTTCAGGGTGTCCTAGCTGCTGTGCAACTTCCTCCTGCATCAGACACAGGAAGAAACAGATCTTACTGCGATATGCAGTGGCCAGTGGGCTACATGCATGTTTTTTAAAGCAAGTAGAAATGTGTCATGGTTTGAGCCTGGCCAAATGCCAGGTACCCCCAAATTAACACACCCACACCCAGGGCTCATGAGTTGAGATAAGGAAACCCGGGAGAAGACACACTCAAATAGGCGAAACAGGACTAACTCAGGTTGCAAAGTGATCTAATTTATTACTAACAGAGTCAGAGGAGTAAATGAGAAGTAAAATAAACCCTTCAAGGCCACTGTTTCTCTGCTCACCCCCCTCCCTCCTTCCCAGCAGCTGCACAAGGGAACAAGGCATGGGAGGGGTTAGGTCAGTTCATCACCCAGATCTTCTTCCCCTGCCCGGGGAGAGGCTCTTTTCCTCTGCGTAGCCATGGGTCTCACCGTCGGCAGCCCGCCCGACACTGCTACAGTGACGCTGGTCCCCTCACAGGCAAGCAGTCTCCCCAAAACTGCTACGGCGTGGGGTCCATCTTCCACGGGGTACAGACCTCTGAGCCAGGCTGTTTCCATCTCAGGAACAAGGCTTCTTCTCTTTACTGGACTTCTGCTGGACTTCTCTCTCTCTCTCTCTCTCTCTCTCTCTCTCTCTTGCACCCACCCACTCCATGTGGGGCACTCAGTTCAGTCTCAGGGTGCAAGTCAAGGCCTGTTTCTCCACTAGGACTCCCTCTGGATCACGGCCACTTTCAGGGTATCCACTCGCTTTGGGGCAAGTGGATCTCAGCATTTCCCGTGGGCCCCCATGGGCTGCAGGGGCACCCCCTGCTTCACCATGGCCTCACCACGGCCTGCAGAGGCTGCAGAGCTCCGGCGCCTGGAGCTCTCCCTCCCCCTCCTTCTCCACTGACCTTGGTCTCTCCATGTTGTTTTCCCTCACATACTCTCACCTCCTCCTCCTCCTCTGGCTAAGGAAAAGTGCGTGCACCCATTGTTTTGATTTCGTCTTAAATATGTTTTTCACAAAGGCGTAACCAACATCTCTAATTGGCCCAGGCTTGGCCAGCAGCATGTCCATCACCTCAGAGCTGGACATGGTGAAGGCTTCAAGAAGCTTCACAGAGGAGCCATCTTTGTGGGCCCCCCCCCACTAGAAAAACCTGGGCCAAGCTAAACCACGACAGGTGCTTAACTCATCAATTCTGGTTACAAAAATAAAATATTATGTTAATAATCTTTATACGTATTGGTGGCATTAACAAACTGTTATTTTCCATTTGTTTCATGGTGCTTTGAATTGTACTTAAATATTTCTTAGAACAAGACATTTGTGCCCTTTCCAGAATTTTTGCATCTTCACTGCATCCCAATTTTGTTGTCATCATCTTATTACAACTATGATAACAAGCTGTGTAAAAAAACCATCCAATCAGCAGAGAGTCAAACAAATAATGGCAAAGGTTTTCCAAAGTAATGACACTGGCATGCAAATAACCCCTAGAAAGAAAATATCACTTCCTGCTCAAGTACAAAATGGCATTTTTGTATCATATTAAGCATTATATACCACATTAAAGAATCATTATGTTAAAAAACAAGAACAGTAATGTGTAGACACTTCAACTTATATTGAAGTCTAGCATACTAGTTTAGTTTTTCTTTGATTTTCTAAGACATATAAAATGATATATGGTATACTACTCTTACAGTTGTCATGACTTTGCTGTAAAGGCACACAGCTGACTTCGTTACACATTTACATTTTGTTGACTTTGTACCACATCAAAAGGTTAATGTGAAAACCCCATGTAGCTCTAAATGCAGATTTTAAGGAAGGTTACAGGTAAAAAAATGGATAAATTTTTAAGAAAAGGCTGTATTACTTAGTGTTTTATCTTGTCATCTGCTCCTGTTGCTGTCACAGTGCTATCACAGATCCTGTGATCTTTTTGACTTCCTATTCTACGTGCAGTTAACCCACCTTTGCAGTTAGTAGCCTCCTCCAATCTTCTCTACACTGCTCACTCATCCTTGATGTCAGTGTGCATGGGTTACCATAAAGAATAGGAAAAGTGAAGACCAAGTGAAGGAGGGCTGATATAGTTGTACATTCCGCATTGAAGTACCTGAAGTTGTTCTGTCTCCCAAAGGTGTGGTGGGCACGGTGGTGAGTAAGTTTACAGGCATTAAACACAGCATTAGAGAGGAACAGCCTGCTTGACCTTATTGTGCTGTGTTTGCTTTCAGTAGGGTTAAGAGGAGTCAGTGGGGTGACAGAATTGAAATTCTCATAAATAGCTAACTTTCTGTTTAGCTGGATTTGTCAGCTGCCTTTACAGGCAAGCAGTGCAGTCCTTCTTGGCACATTATTGAGCTTTATGATGACAACTGTTTGATGCTACTAAGTATTGTAATGGCTTACATGGTCTCAAGCAGCACAAACTAAAATGAATACAGATGACAACTATTGTAGCATAAGGTGATATTTTAGAGCAGAAGAATAGCTAACATGTTAGAGTACTGTCATCCTGAGCTAACATGTTTAGAGTACTGTCACCCTATAAACAGAGGGATGTGATTGTAATGCACTCTCATCAATTTACTACACTAAGCAGTTGATCAATCTTGGAGAGACTTACTGAGTTGCCCTGGGTCCTACAGAAAATTGATAGCAAAGCCAGATACTGAATTTTGATTTTGTGTGTTATAGTTCATAATATTCTCACTCAGACACCACCTTTCATTTCTTACATGCAACTGGAAATCAATTTTTAAAGCATTAGCTGAGCCATAACTTTATAAATCATCATGAAACCAAGTAAGGTGTAGTAATTACTTAACCTCGAAATGTTAACAAATGCTAAGGGATTGAACCCACAAATCAAGAAAATCTCACACCATTACTGTGAATAAGTTGAGAACTCCAGAGCATGCTGTTCCTAAAAGAGGTAGAGAAAAAAATTTTATGGGGATTCCCTTGAGTCTCTGGAGAATCCTTCCAACTGTACATTCCCTTATTCTCTCCCACAGGTCTTTAATCATATTTATAGGAATCTGCATTATATGCAGGGAAAAAGCTTGAGTTTGAAGAATCATATAGCTGTCCCATAAAACAAGGAGTCTCCTTGTAGATTTGCATTCCAGATGTAAATGGAGGCCCAGAGGAGGGGAGAAATCTGGTGGTTCTATTGACCTCACTGTACCTGTAACCCCGTGTGCTCAGCTGTCCTAA
The DNA here is from genome assembly GCA_013397935.1 of Dasyornis broadbenti. Lineage (NCBI taxonomy): Eukaryota > Metazoa > Chordata > Aves > Passeriformes > Dasyornithidae > Dasyornis > Dasyornis broadbenti. The sequence goes on along the minus strand of VZRN01003162.1, from coordinate 122,429 downwards.
ACATTATGTCCCTCCTCTTGGCAGGAGCCTATTAACTCAAACCCACAGTCATGCAAACAGGAGTGATACATTTTCCAGGCTACAAATGACAAATGTAATAGGGTGGAGGGCTGGTGAGTGAATTTGTTCTGTGGTTGCATGTTAACCCCACATCATGCAGGAAGAGAAGGTTTCTGCTCTTTGGCTGACCAAAAAGGAGAAAATTCATTCTTCTGGTAAAAAGAGGGGAGAAAAGAATAGAGTTCAGTACTGAGTTACCATCTTTACGCTGGTTGCTGCTATTTAAGTCACCTACATCACTGGCTTTGTGTGTCAGTCAGGAGGGTCAAATAAGGTATTACATTTTAGCCCTTAATGATTCATTTTCATGTAAGTGCGTTTGAATTAGAGGTTCAACTCCAATGGTGTTTTTCCAGATGATCTTTTACCATGTGATCAAAATGCAAGAGTCGAAAGGAATGTCGTGGCTTTTGGATGGAAAAGCAAAATTTTATTTTCCAAGTCTACACAATTAAATTCCACTCTTTTGTCAGTCATTCACCTTTTGTTCCATGACACATTATATAAAGGGAATTTTCTAGCCAGGAAGTACCAGAAGTTCATCTATTTTTCCTCAGTTTTCCTGTAAAATATTTTGTATCTCTGGTCTCACAGACAGAGATGTTATCTCTGGAAATTAAACTCTTCTCCATCTCATATCATAAGAAATGTAAATGTATGTATAACAATTTTGTTTTCTCATATATAAAACTTTCACAGTAGAAACGTTTTGTAAACCTTAAATTTAGGTAATATAAAAAATATATTTCGTTATTTTGCAGATCTCAGGGGTTAATATGCAGTTATGAGAAAAATAATGCTGACAATGTGTCCTCAATGTGTTTACAAACAGGAAGTAGCAGTTTGTAAACACTGAAAAGCAGTCTCCATTTGTAGATACCTTTGTTCTGTTAAAGTCAGCAGCACAGTCCATGTGTGCCATGGCAAGACAAGATTTTCATTCTTTGAGTTATTTTTGTTTTCCTACTCCAAAAGAAGCTAGCCCAACCATAACTGGAGGCATAATGCAGTTATTTTAAATTAAAGATTTTATAGTCTTTATGAGTTTATCATGGAAACATTGAGAACAATTTTATTGTGTTTACTCTTTTATTTTTTAAACAACGGTCCAGCATCAGAACTGTTGTTTCGTGTTTGGATTCTGTGCCTTTATATTAGGGAAAAAAACGAAACTTGTTCTTTCTACCCAGTCATTCAACACTTAATGAGAAGCAGACTGACCTTGGAGATATTAGCAGGCTCCTTCTGCTTAAAGGTTTTATTCATTTAAGAGTTTGAGAAGGCATTATAAATACAGAGTATATTACATGTAACAATTGCTTCTTGAGCATAAGGAAAGGAAACTTTGGGAAAAGTGCCATTGAAAATACTCCTTTTGGGAAACGATTGGTCATAAAACAAATAGCCTCCCATGGGTTTAGCCTTGCCTAGAACAACAGATGTACTGTGATAATCTTAGTAAGATTTCTATACCTGAAAAAGTTTCCAAATCTTTGTTTTTTCATCTATTTCCCTTGGTGGCTTTTTAAAAGAACTGACAGTTGATTTTGCCGCAAAGAGTTTTTTCAATGTTGACAACACTGTTTGTTGTCTCTGTGCAAAGAGAGTGAAATCAATTTCTCATGAGTATTTGAGCCCTGGGGTCAATGGACTGAATTTCAATTATGGAAATTACAAGTTACTTACACTTGTAGTAATTTAAGGAAACCATTCCTTTAGTTTCATTATTTTTTGCATTTGGCATTCTGATCACTGCACTGCTGCCCACACAGTGCTCCACCTTCAGCTAGCAGAAATCTGGGCAGGCAGTTGTCACCTGTGTTGTTTCCAAGAGATGGTGTTCTAGTTTGCAAAGCTGGATGCTGAAAGCTGAGAGAATATCAGATCAAAAGGGATCAAATTGATGACCTTTACGAAGTGGCTAAGACCTTTGCTGAAGTCCAGCATTTTTAAATATGCTGAATATGATGTTATGCCTTCCACCATAACATGGTAACAATAGAAATTGCTCATTTAGTGCAAATCAGCCTGAAAATGGGTACAAGTGACAAAGTACTTTTTGATGCACCAATGTGACACTGAGTAAAGAAAACAAAACTGCCAAAAAGACAATTATGAGACAAACAAGCCACAAATCCTCCTCTCCTTTGTGGCAGCAGTTGCTTCTGGTAGGGTGACTCACAACTAACTGCTCACCAGCAGGAATTAATAGTCCAACCAAGAGGATGTACACCCAAGCAGTCCTTTTCTGATGGTCTTTCAGTCACTTAATTTCCATCTCTATGGCAATCTGAAATACATGTACAAGTACTACATATTGTTACAGTGCATGGACAGAAACTAAGACAGGCATTTCTATACATTCGTCTATTTTCAGATGAAGTGAATATTAATGGCCATGTCAAGTAAAAGATTCTCCTGTCTGAAAATAAGAGGAACCTTTTTTGGGGTCACCTTTCTTTCCTGTCTTCTCCATGAATCTTGCATCCTTTTTTATATAGTGCTATAACTACTAGGAAGTATTTTAATGACCCTTTGGGAGATAATTTGAAAACAGATCTTCCAGATGCTAGGCAATGTCTCCTTTCCACCACTTCAGTGTAAAGAATGGCCTGGAAATTTTCACTGTATGTACTGTATTTAAAAAAAATTGAAAATAAAATCAAACAGGGCTGACCCTGCTTCTCTATTTCAAAAACTCCTATACATTAGTGTGAACTAAGATTTAAGAAAGCGAAGTAAATCCCTTTGTAGGATTTAGTCAAGGAGACACCAGGTTCTTGGATCCTGTTCATGCGAGAACTCAAACATCATGTCCAAAATCAGTACAATAATATTTAAATTCCTGTGTGAACAGATACTCATGAACTTTTAAAAAGAAAGATACCTTCAGGATTAGGCTGTACCTGAGTGGGGATGATGCTTGCAATTTTTTATTAAAATTAGTACTGTTTTCCACATCCTAGTTTAACTTCCCAGTTTGTTGGGATCTTCTTCTTTATCTTCTGATTCTGTTACTCAGTTCCTTACTGCACAAAGTGTTGCTGACTTTATGGGAGAGAGCAGAGCAACACTGGGGTTTTGACTGTCCTGAATCAAAACTGAGGAAATATGGACAAAGGCAAGGGATATGTACATGAATCCCTTCTCTGGCCCCAGAGATCCATAACGATTACATGGAGTAATAGTCAGATATATGTCTTGGTTAAGATTACGCATCTTCATTTTCCTTTTCTCCCTATTGTCACAATAGTGCCATACACTCTGCTGTGTGATGAGCCATGCAGCCTTCCTTGGCCTGGTGAGAAAAGTGCTGCCATACGTGGATGCATGAGCTATAAAACCCACTCAGATTATCTGTTCCTCTTTTCTTTTATTGCCCTTCATGCAAGACATTTACTACTTCCTACATCAACGTGCCTTTCATCTATTATTTTCTAATTCTCTTTTTTGACATGAGCATGGAGTGTTCTACTTCAATCTGATGAATGGTAAAAGACCGTGTACACTTATTGCTATATTTGTTGTTATTGTTGTTACTATTAATAACAATACCAGTGATTTTTTTGAAGTGAGGCTTATAACCCAATATCTGTCTTCGAAGAACAAATGAAAGGGAGTCCCTGTCCTCAAAGAACATAGCACTCTAAGACAAGCAAACAAAGAGGTCAAGGGGATGGGCACAGCAAAAACGATGGCAGAAATCAATGATTTTCTTTATAGTCAGCTTGGCAAACAAGCATGGTGAGAGGAAATTTAAAAGTGGAACTGAAAGAAAATGTCTCATAAGCAAGACCAGAGACAGGTATTGTATGGAGTAGGGCATGGAAGTGATTAGAATGATTTCCAGAAAAGCAGAAAACAATGGGAATATCACACAGACTCAGAGAATATGCTGAGTTGGAAGGGACGCACAAGGACCATTGAGTCCAATTCCCGGCCCTGCACTGAACTGTCCCCAAGAGTGCCCAAGACCACTGTCCAAACATTTCTTGAACTCTGTCAGGTTTGGTGGTGTAGCCACTGCCCTGGAATGCCCAGCCACCCTCTGGGTGAAGAACCTTTAGGAGAATGATGGAAGTTTGTGAAGTCAGATTACCAGTGCTCTCCTGGTATTTCTCAAACCTAGGACTTCTGAATGGCTCCTTTGCCTGGAGAAGTGAGCAGAGCAGTAATTCTTTTATGCAAGAGTATGATGAAGAACAAGCAGTTCTACAGGTGTTGCTTGATACATTGAGAAACTTTTCCCACACAGGTTACAGTGTTGTTAAAAGACTTTCAGTCACTTATTTGGAGGCACTGCTGACAAAACGCTTGTGTGACAGAGATAGCCCTCTTTTCTCCTGGCAGGAGCATAACATGAGTGGTGTAAAGTTTAGTAAATGGATGGTCTTCTGTAATACTTTGGTATGATGTGTGTTCCATTCAGACCAAGATAAGAATATTGCAGGATCATTTGCATCCATGTGTAGCACTTTTGACTGTGACTCAGTTGCAAAGAGTGGTTCCAAACTCTTCTACAAGCTATTTCAGAATGTGTTTAATAGCTAGACCTCACAAGGGTTTGTAGCATTTCTCAACTGTAATACTTAAAGAAAAATACAATATTAAAAATGCGTTCTATTAGTACTTTTTGTCTGTGGGGCAATTGTGATAATTTTATAAGAAAACCAAAGCAAAATTCATTATGAAGGCAATTGGGAACTACAGAATGTCCATTTTACATTCAAAAGAAAGGATGTTAATATTACTTATTGAATTAAAATATGTAAAACAGTTGAAAGTCTCTTCATTAGGATTATGAGAGTACCCAGTTGTAGAAAAGAGACACCTAATATCTTTTTCCAACTTGGACTGTAGAAAATGAGGTATATGTAACACAGAAAAAGCGAATGCTCAATTACCGTCTACGTAATGGAATGGGTAAGACATAAGTCACTGTGCTCTTTGTGCAGCTTCAACAGATGACAGTGCGGCGGAGAAGAAAGGTGGAACACTTCACGCCGGCTTGATCGTCGGCATTCTAGTCCTGGTCCTCATTGTGGCTGCAGCCATCCTTGTGACTGTCTACATGTATCATCATCCAACGTCAGCAGCAAGCCTCTTCTTCATAGAGGTAAGACAAGAGCAGCATGTTACGTCTCTAGTCCTGTCTATTGGCTAGGATATGTGGGGTCTCCAAAATAGATCTTTTCTAAGTAAATCAGAAAGTGTCTTTGGGTTCATGGAGTAATCTTTGAAGAAATGAACCTCTCCTAGGAGGTGATATTGTTTTGTTCTTAGCATGTTTGTCACTCAGCTCCTTTAACTACCATTGCTATTACTTTTTTTGCATTTAGAATGGACATATATCTAAGGGATATATCTCAGATACCACTCCACCTCTCTTTCCTCTCCTTCATTTTCCTCACAATAGCATTTTTCCATTACCTTTCTTGTGCACTGTGATTTTATTTTGGGACGTATAGTTTTTCTATTATTTTCATGTGGGGAGAAGAAAAAAAATATTCATTCTTAATTCTACAAAAGAGCTGACTTATAGTAAGTTATAGTTAGCTTGTAGTTATAACTTATAGTTAGCTAAAACCTGTGTTAGCTGTTCCTTATGTCATTTAAAGGAATCTTTTAACACTTTATCTCAGAGTGCAGAAAAGATTATTTTCACCTAATTTTTAACATCTGTTATCTTCTTCTGCTCTTTATATTAGTGTAGAGAGTAACAGACTCTTTTAGACCGTGATTCATCTGACCTATTTGTGGCATCTTCTTTAGGATTAGATAAATTGACATTTTTCTCCCTCAAATACAGATAGCTACCTTAGGTGCAGATGCCTACATTGTAGATACTGGCATTTAGTCAGTTCAGCTCCACTGTAAATGAAAATATGAGAAAGGAAAATTCTCCAAAGGCGTTTGAGTCTACAAAAACCCATGAACACCTACATGTCCTGGTGGTTTCTTTTTCAACTCAGCAACATTCCTCTGCCTTGTGATAAGTATAGACTTGCTGATCATGAAAGAAAGGGATGGCTGTTCATAATCCCCACTTGTAATATTCCCTTACTGTTAAGAGCCCGGACACTTACTATTGGACAACAGTGAAGATACAAAACCACTGAAGTGCCACTAGGGACATACCTTAGGGATTGCTTAGGTAAAAGCCTGGACCAGGAAGATGTAGACATTTATTCTTAGTGACAGCAATGAGAATCGAAGTGAGACATGAACATGAACAGAACAATTCATCTTTAAAATCATATTACAATAAATATACTTCTTAGATGGAATAGTAGTGACAGAAATCAAAATAAATTGTTTATCAGTATTCCAGGCTCAAGTGATGTAACTGTGTTAACCATCAGGGAACAGAATCCATATAATAAAACATAGTTTTCTCTCATGTTTATGCAGCATTTCAAACAAGTTCACTATTGATGTAGACAAACAAAATTCCACTGAAGTCCTTGTACAAAAGATAAAGCTTTGTCCCATTCTTTTTTTCACACAGAGATTAAATTTACACAGAGATTGAATTTCTATTCTTTCACTCTAGTAAAAGCAAGTTTCTTATCTGTCATGATGTGATGGAAAAGGCTAAGTAAATGGCAACACCACTTTTTAAGAAGAGAAGAATACCAAATTACAACACACATTTATTTATTTATTTTTGTTCTAAATATAGTAAGGGCATGTTAATTTATTTCTTTCATTGATACCAGGCTCATCATGCAAACAGAGGTTTCTTAATCAGTTTGTTACACTCACTCGACTGAATTTAATCTTTAGGTGTCATTAATCAATCTATTAATCTATTATTAGTCAAAACTAAAATGTCTTTTAGCAAGCAATGTAGTCTTTTAGAAAAGCATAGAAAATCATAAACTTTCTGTATAAACTAAAGGAGAAATCAGTCAAAATAAAATTTATGCAAAACAGGGTATGACCTACATTCTCTTTTGATTACTAGGATAATTGTTGTACTTGTGAAGAAACAGCATTAGCAAGAATTGTAAAAAACACTAGTCATGATGGGGTACCCTTTCCCTGTACGTGCTATAAACACTGATACAGTGGGAAAATCACAAGGGATGGAAAAGCGGATGTCTGTATTTCAGAACATTTACACAACTTCCAAAATTTTAAAACTATTTTTTTCTACCATAAACCCAGAACAGAATAAGGTAATCCATTCTGGAAATCAAATTCCTTATAATAACTTTAATAATTTAATTTTCAGAGAAAAAAGTAGTTTGATCAATTAAAAAAAATATTAAGTAGAATGTGTTATTCTTACATTCATCTGATCTATAGGATTTACATGTTTCCGATGCAAAGAAGAAAATATCTTCTTAATCTTGCCTTTTAAAAATTAAGTACAAAAAATAATGAGGCAAAACTGGTATAAATAGACCAGTGTTACAAGAAATCATTCTTTATTGCATTTGTGCCATTGAAAAATGTTTGAGTAAACTGTTACAGATAACATGATAATCCATATACCACAGGAGACAAGCTGCCCATCATTTATGGGAAATGAATGAAATATCATTGGAAGGAAAGAGCTCAAGAGGATTGCCATGGGCTTGGTCATGAAATGAGAACAAGCACATAAATATTTCAGAAAATAATACTGTTTTCTATGAGTCTCTTGATTAATAAACACATTGCACAATTAAAATAAGATGTGACAGATGGACAGGCAGCTCCCTCCTGCAGTTGCCTAAAAAATTGCAAGTACACTGTAGTCTGCCATCAAGTCTTCAAGCCAAATCAAGATCTGCATTAGTTTATCTATCTTTAGTAATTAATAGAACTCTAAGGCTGGCCAAAAGAAGGAACAGGAACCTGCTGCAGTTTTGTTTAGTTTTAAAGAAGTTACTTTATGGAGGCATCATATAAGCATTAAACATAGCATTGATTCAAAATTCTAATATAACTAATAGAAAAACTTCTTTTTACATCTAAGTTATTGTCATGATTTAGTAGGTAAAATGTCTTTTTCAATCAGATTTTAATGGGTTTTTTAGGTTAAGGGCTGTGTAAGAAACTCTTAGTTGATTTGTTGATTTATTTTAGAGTCATGACTGGTTACTGAATAAAGAACAGTACAATAAACTGATCCTGTATCTGAGGCTTTAAGTCTCTTTCTTCCTTGTGTTCTCTGCAGATATCACCCAATATTCACTTACCTCCTCACTCAGGTTCTCACACAGCTCGTCTCAAACCCAACTCATTTTTGTCATGAAGTGAGCTCTCCCAGATAAGAATAAATACACCCACACTATGACTATGCTGTTTACCCTTGCACTGATAAAGGCAATCCCTTGTGGCACCTCTGAACACCGTTAAATGATATCCTGAGTGCACTGGTTGGTTTAAATAAGTGATACATACAAGCCAAGAAAAATACCACTTATTACAACAGCTATTGTCTGAGAACACAGTAACATTATTCTATTGCCTTTTTGCGCTTTATGTCTGAAGAAAATGCTTCCCTAGGGGTTTTGGTTCATACCTGTTGAGCAGAACACACATGTGCCGCCCCTGCTGGAATAAAAATAGCTATTTTGAGCAAAGTGTTTGAGAAGTCTTAAATGCCAGTGCTATTCAATTTGCCTATGGTAGTGTGCAATTTTAAAACAATACCATCCAAACAGTTCAACACAATTTTTAAAAAGTTCCACTTTTTGTTGTGTAGAAGATTCAAATCAAAATGCACCGTTTGCATGTTTCTTCCAGCCTCCACATTGTTCAATATGTGTTTCATTGTTTAAGTTGGACTCTTCTGTGGTGGCCCAAAGACAGGATGAATTATCAACTTTTAAAGTTAAGGGAGATTCAGTCAAAGTTCCAATGAATGCAGGCTCTTCCTAAGAGCTAAGAGTAAATATTGACTAAAGATTAGCTTGCAGAGTGACAGAAGAGATGTTGCAGGCCTTGGTTTTCTATTTATTTATTGTTAACCTTGAAGCATTTCCTCTCCAAATGTTGCCAATGATTTCCTCTCTTTAATCACATTACATACTCTTGCCTTGAGGAATCCTGTGTCTCTTGAGTATACCTTGAACTGATTTGGACTGATTTTTAAAAGTAAGATACATGTCAAATAATGCTCTTCATTACTTTCTCAACAAAGCAGAAGTTTATGTCAGAAACCTAGCTATAACTTATATAGCTACACACTAGCAACAGCATAATTAAAAAGTGATTGATTTATTTGATAACCTATGTAGTATACTTGCATTCAGGATGTGAGGTTTGATGGCCAAGAAGCCAATCATGATGTCCTGAGTGTTGTTGTTTGCATACCTGTGATACAGATCACAGTACATGTGATTGAGTTGTCTGGAGCTGAATGCAAAGAGGAGTAAAGAAATTCCCAGCTGAATCAGATGGATTTGCTCAGATTTCAGTGAGTTTTGGGCCAAATTGCAGCTTTAGTTTTATATTTTAACTCTTCCTTTCTTTTTCCTCATGTTCTTTCTTTTTCCCATATTTTTAACCTCTAATAATTTATGTATGTGTTTGAATTTGGGCACTGAGAGCAATTAATATCAAGGGAACATTAAGCCAATTGAAAAACAAGGTATAAGTCCAACTACTTTTTATTCAGTTGTGTTTTGCATGTTTGCACCCAGTTATCTGTGGATAGAAGAGTTGCGTATGACATGAGAAGTTTCCACTTGCATACTTTACTCGTGTTTTTCTTACTTTCCTTCCTTATATTTTGGTCCGAAGTCCTCTTTAAGGCTTGAAACTTACCTCATCTGTCATCCAGTGCTTTGCCTTTGGAGACCAAAGGTAATATGATCTGGCTGCAGCTGAGAAGTGAAAGCTGGTGGGATGAGTCCTGTGACTGCAGTGCCCTGTTGGATGGTTAGAGGCTCTTCAGGAGGGACAGGCACGGCAGGAGAGGTGGGGGGTGGCACTGATTGTGATAGAAGGGATAGAAAGTATGGAGCTCACAGCTGGCAATGGCACAGTTGAGAGCCTCTGGATGAGAATCAAGGCACAAACAAATAATGCAGTTGTCTCTCATGTCATGAGAGTCTGCTACAGACCTCCTGGCCAGGACAATGACACTGACGAGTTATTCTTTGAGGAACCAAGGGACACTTGCAAATCAACTGCCCTTGTCCTTATGGAGGACTTCAGCTTGCCAGAAATTGACTGGGAGCGTCACACAGCTGGTACAACCTAGGCCAGAAGATTCCTAGAAAACCTGAATGACAATATTATGGAACAGTTTCTAAGGGACCCAGCTTGGAAAGATGCCCTCGTTGATCTCCTAATTGTCAACAGAGTGGATCTTGTGAGCAAGTGGAGACTGGCAGCCCTCTTGGCCACAGTGACCACAATATGATTGAGTTTAAAATCTCTGTTAACAGGAGGAAAAGTGCCAAAACCTCAACTCTGGACCTGAGGACAGCAGACCTCAGACTGTGCTGGGAATTAGTGAGAAAGATCCCCTGGGAAAATGTTTTTGCAGGTGCTGGGGTCTGTCAGTGCTGGTCACCTCCTAAGTGCTCAGGAGCAGGCAATTCCCAAAAGTCGGAAGTCAAGTCAGTGAGGCAGAAGGTTGGCTTGGTTGAACAGGAATCTTCTCTTGGAAATAACACAAAAAAGGAAAGTGTATGCCCAGTGGAAGCAAGGCCAGGTGACATGGGAAAAACAGAGATGCTGCTGGCCACTGTAGGGAGAAAATTCACGTGGCCAAAGCTCATCTGAGCAGAACTGTGGGGGACAATAAAAAGAGTTTTGTCAAATATATTAATGGCAATAATCACTGTAAAAACAGCATTGTCCCATTACAGGATGAGGATGGTCTCCTCACAAACAGGGACAGAGATGAGGCAGAGGTGTTTAACACATTCTTTGCCTCTGTCTTCAACAAGGATGATGGACCAAGGCGGTCTCAGTGCCCTGCGCTGGAGGACCATGGCTGCAAGAATGATCAGCTCCCAGTCCACCCTGAAAATGTGTGAGATTTGCTGCTCCATCTGGATCCTTACAAATCTATGGGGCCTAATGGGATTCATCCAGGAATCCTCAAAGAGCTGGATGATATCATCGCAGAACCTCTGTCAATGATTTTTGAGCAGTCTTGGGAATCTGCAGAGGTCCTAGCTGACTGGAAGCTGGTGTACATTGTCTGAGCTTTCAAGAAGGGCAAGAAGGAGGACCCCGTAAACTACACGCCTGTCAGTCTCACTTTAGTGCTTCATAAAGTTACGGAGAATATTGTTATGAGACGTATTGAAAAACACCTGAAAGACAATGCAGTCGCTGGTCACAGCCAGCACAGCTTCATGAGAGGAAAGTTCTGCTTATCAAACCTGGTTTCCTTTTTTGACAAGGTAACCCACCCAGCTGATCAAGGGGAGCCAGTTGATGTAATGAGAATTTGGATTTCAGTAACGCTTTCAATGCTGTCTCACAGTGTCCTTCTGCACAAGATGTCCAGGTCACAGCTGGATAAACACATCATGGGAATGGTGAGCAGCTGGCTCATGGGTCAGGCACAAAAAGTTACAGTGAATGGGGTGACATCAGGCTGGGGACCTGTCACTGTGGGGCTCTGCAGCATTCATCCTCGGCCCTGTGCTCTTCAGCATCTTCATAAATGACTTGGACCCAGGACTGAAAGGGAGACTAAGCAAGTTCACAGATGATACAAAACTGGCAGGAGCTGGTGACTTCCTTGAAGGCAGGGAGGCCCTGAAGAGAGATCGCAACAAATCATAGGGCTGGGCAATCACCAACTAAATGAAATTCAACAAGGGTGACTGCCAGATTCTGCACCTGGGATAGGGCAGCCCTGGATGTATGAACAGACTGGAGAATGGGAGGCTGGAGAGCAGCCCTGTGGGAAGGAACTTGGGGGTCCTGGTCCATGGCAAGCTGAACATAAGCCAGCAGTGCCCTGGCAGCCAGGAGAGCCAGCCCTGTCCTGGGGGACATCAGGCACAGCATCGCCAGCCGGGCAAGGGAGGGGATTGTCCCACTCTGCTCTGCACTGGGGTGGCCTCACCTCAATTCCTGGGGGCAATTCTGGCTGCCACAATATCAAAAAGACGTTAAACTCAGAGAGTGTGCAAAGGAAGGCAACAAAAGTGGTAGCTGAGGTCTCATGGTGTGTTCAGCCTGGAGAGTAGGAGGTGGAGGGGAGACCTCACTGCAGTCCCCAACTTCCTCATGAGGGGAAGAGGAGGGGCAGACACTGATCTCTTCTCTGTGGTGACCAGTGACAGGACCCAAGGGAATGGTCTGAAGTTCTGTCAGGGGAGGTTTAGGTTGGATATCAGAAAAATGTTCTTCACCCAGAGGGTGGTTGGACACTTAACAGGCTCCCCAGGGAAGTGGTCGCAGCACCAAACGTGAAAGGGTTCAAGGAGCATTTGGACAATTCTCACAGGCAGGTGTGGCTCTTGTGGATGGTGCTGTGCAGGGCTGGGAGTTGGACTTGGTGGTCCTTGTGGGTCCCTTCCACAGATTCAGCAGATTCTGTAATGCTATGACATGAAAGGAGTCAGACGTTGGGATGTCTCTTCCCGGATGGACAAATTATACCATTGCCAAGCATGCTTATGGGAGGCTTGACAACAACTGAATAAAATTTTTGTTTGGCAATTCTCTGGGGGTTAGGGATTTTAAGGAGTCTAAACTGACATTGTAAATCAGGACCATTATAACCTCAGGCAAAGAGCCTTTCTCTTGTATTCAGCTTATAGGTACAAAACTTATTAACACATGTGGACTCTGAAGCTTAAGAATATGAATGAATTTAGAGCTTATGTATTAGTGGTTGTGTATGTATTAATAGTAGTTAATATGTCACACACTGAAGAGCAATGTGGGTGTTTGTGGTTAAAAATTAACATTCTTTTGAGTTAAGACCCTATTTTGGAGGTCACAGTTTTTGCCTTTGTGTTCCAACCCTCCTTGGAGGTACTCCAGAGCTTTATTTTGCTGGTTCAGCTGCTTAGAAACATATATGTACACTTACACGCACACACACAACACACACAAACCTATGGTTTTTCCAGTTGTTTGTTTTACTTCCTCTTGGATGTCTAAGACGGATAATTTCAGGAATCTGTTTAAATGGCCACACAGAGAGCTGAGCTGGTGCTATCGAGCCAGGGAGTGACCTTCAGGAAAAAGACAGGGAGGGAGGAAGAAACAAACAGCTGCAGATCTTCAAATAAATAATAGTGTGTGTTCAGAGCCTTGAGGATGCACCTTGACTCCTCTTGATTTAACTTATGTCTTTGTTAGTAAATTAAATAAGGCTGGGACTGTTTTTTAGCATAAAGGCCAACCAGCATGAAAGGATCTGCATTCCTGTCATTTAAGTCAGTCTCACCTAAAGCTGACAGCATGTAGACTATTAGCATGGACTGAGGATGATTTCCAGATATTGAATCCTAGCTGGAGTGGACTGAGAAAGCACTAAATATTGGGTGAGTGGGTTTCATGATTGGGCTGTATAGGGGGTTGTATTTCAGTATCTGGAAACATTCACTGGCACACAGATCTAGCAGTAGATTTTCTTCAGATTTTGACCTTCTGCTCAACCGCTGTCTGCATGGAGGAAGGAAATAACATGAGAAAATAGTTTAAAAAGCTGGAGACAGTTCTTGGTGTTTCAGAGCTCAGGAAATTAATGGACTTTTCTGGCTCACCATTATACTTCTCTTCTTATAACAGTGCATCACAAATAAGAGCCAGATTTAACATCCAGCCATGTTTTCCACGCACCATTCCCAGGTTTCTGCATTAATGTCACAAATGCAGTGTATGTCTTCAAACAAATGAGAAGTAAATAGGAGACAGATTTTAAAAAAAAAGGACTATTTTTTTGAAAAGATTGAGATCTTCAACTGTCTAAATCAGCTGATTGAGCTCACACAGCTCTGCTGTTTTCTTCTGGGATATGGCCCATTGTTTTTTACAGGGGATTATGCTTTTAGTTTGAAATAGGCTTCACATGGTCATCAATTAGTTTTTTGTCCAGATGTTCAGGCTGAATTGCTTTTCATGAAGATGATGATTAAAAGGAAGAGAAGAGGTATCATTTTTCTCTTCTTTCAAAGCCCTGCAGTATCCTGGCATTTGGAGTATTGTCATTGATCTCAGTGTCATTGCCCAGTACTGATAGTAAAGTTATTCTTTCCAAAGCTTATCCAGCTCCGCAGGAACCAGCAGTTCGTCAAGGGAAACCTAAATCAACCACAAGGGAGAAGCACTAAAATAAATAATCAACACTGACAATAAAAGTCAAAGGTGTAGAGGAAAGAGGCGTTCTGTTTCTCATCCTTCAGCAGCCAGCTCCTCAGATGAACATAAGACTGCAGAAACAGTTACAGAAAGATGGTTTAAATCACAAAAAGATACTTTTAACAAGTACTTTTATCAAAAAGAAAAATAAATGAAGCCAGTAAACAATCCTACTGAATCTTAAGTCTGAAGCAACCCTCATTTGAGAATCATTTCTTCAAAATAACAGTTTAATATGGTGGCAGGCAATTAATCTTATTCCTGGAAATATGTATCAGAAGTATAGTTTCAGATATTTGTAGCCTCATCCACTTCTGACTGTGATTTGCCAAATAAATTGTGTGTTTCTAGGAGAGATTAAAGGTAATGCACAAATTTCAGGTAACTTTGAGCACAAAAATACATGTTATGGGCGAAGTAATTGGTAACAGTAAGACCTTTACGTCTCACAAGAAACCAAAGGCCTGACTACTGAGGTGGATTAACACTGGGCAAGTGTGCTTAGACTAATGGGTCCTGAATAGCATCAGATTAACATTTAGTCATTTAGTAAGACCTTTCTGTAGTTTTGTACCCTTCTTCTTAATCTATTTTAGCAAGTCATAACAGTTTTTCTGGAGTTTTGACAGTTGGTCCAGAATTTGGATAGCTCCATATCCGCATATTTCCATCTTATGAGAGTTAAATAGGCTTTCTTGACAAAGTGTATTTTAAAAATACAGCTCTTAAATAGATTTAAATCTATTTATGCTCTTGAATCAGACAAAAAACTTGACATCAGTGGAAATTTAAGATGCAGCTCTTCAGTAGAAACAGTGAAACAGTGTTCTAAAAGTTTGAAAGATTTAAATATAGAAAAATAATCAATAGATAGAAGAGATAAAGCTGTGCCAGAGCATTCAGCCTAAAATGTATTCAATAACTTCAGCTTTTTCAGTTTAGTAGGAAATTGAGTTTATTAGGGAGTTCTGGGGAGTCAAAACTTTGAGAGTTTGACCTTCTCATGTTAAGTCAAGTCTTTATACGCATGTAATTTTAGTTTGAAAAAAGAGTGTGCATGTGTCTTGATGAAACCCACTGTTCAAGTTTACTGCTGAATAGGGAGGAGTGAAGAGCTGATCCATGTACAAGCACTCTGGGGTTTTATGCTGGTTGAAATATACAAAGAAAATTGTGATAGTGGTTTAGAACTTTTTCAGAATAAAATGTGTGTGGCAGAATTGAGGAGATGACAGAGGGGCAGATATTTCATTAATGTTTCCCTTCACTGCTCTTCTGACATTGCCAATCTATACGGAATTGTTCTCATTCCATTTTTATGTACTCAGGAAAGGATAGAATAAGGATGGGATGAGGATAATAGAGGCTAGGATGTAAGACTATCAAATGTAATACATATTGCCAAGTTCCTTCTGTCCATTACTAGTAGAAATTTGTCTTCATGCAGATGTATGAAAGGAAATGTAAAAGCTTATAATTGCTGCTGCTAACAAAATATACATTATTACAATTGCTTTTGATGAATTACTATCTTCAATGAAAAGTATTAAGTGGCACAAATTTTAGAGATAGTGAAAATGTCAGCATCAAAAACTCCCAACATCAGGGCACCAATCTTCAGACATTGGTATTTCAACACAACTTTACACAACTGTCCATTCTCCTGTAACTGATCTTGTAAAATTGCTTACTGTTCAGCAGGAAATAAGATGGTCTACAGCTAACAACCTTTAAAAAATCATGGACTGTAACACTGGAAACCATGTTCAGATCATAACTAAGTTTTAATTAATTAGACTATATTCAATGAATGGCACTCAGATATGTATCACAACTTTTTAAAACATATCTAAATGAGGTCATATGATTTTCATGATAAAGGAGGCCCTATAAGGCTCAAAATTCCCTGATGTTGAAAGATGTCAGAAGAAGAAACTGGTCAACAAGAAGAATACACTTTCCATGCAATAAGTGTGAGAAGTTACTCCAGCCTCTACCCTTTAGTTTTAATCGGTGGAATCCACTCTGGTTTTCCCTCAGAAGTAAGATAAATGGTATCAATTCTGCCTCTACTGCAAGATGTATGTAAATATACTTCTTTCAGTCTTTGTATTGCTGCAGGAAGTCAAACATCCTGCACAGCCACTAGCAATGGTGTAGAGAGACATAATGCAAGAAACATGAAATGTAGACCTCACTTTCCATGGATTATCCCATCGCTAGTTTTTTTTTCCTTTTATCTTACTGATTTTCAATAGGAACTAACTTTTTTAAAGTGAATAATAGTTGTTTTTTTTTTCTGCATCTTAACACGTTTCTTCTGCATCCTGGCCATGTAGGGTCACAAGTGCTTTTCTCTCCACTGCTTAAAATAGTGAACTCAAGGAAGCTTCAGTCCCATGAAAAAGAAGCTAGTCCTGTTTTCCTGCTTTGTAATACACTGAAAGGAAGCAGGAGTTACAACTCTCCAGCCACAGCTCAGAGGATTTCCTTTAAGTGTTCTAATTCCAGAGGAAGAAATATATTTTTTCCTGCTAAAATTGGGAATTAATTAATTAATTAATTACCCAGCTTGCTTCCTCCCAGTTTGGTTTGGGTTTGGTCGGGTTTTTTGGTGTAATTTTTTTTGGTTGGTTTGTTTGGCAGTGGGGTATTTTTCTGTCTTAGAAGTTTTCACAGGGAACAAAGAGAAAGAGTGCATTAGGTATTTCCTGAGTTGCTTCAGTAACTGAGGGAACTTTGTATCTCCTGATAGCAATCAAGTTAGTTTTGTTTATTTCAATTAAAGCTGAAATATTTTTACAGCTTTCAAGGGGTTACATAAGGCGATGAATTGATAGTTTGTCAGTGCTCTCCTTTAAAACTGTCAACCACTTATATTACTCACATGCACATGCAAGAAGCTGAAATTAAACAATCACTATGAAGGGAAAATCTCACCTCAGATGTGACAAGAAACCACCGAAAAATTAACTGCAATATTAGGAGATGACCTTCAAGTCTATTGCTTTATTTCTGGAAAAACAGCTCATATTTATGTCTTATGGCTTTGTGTCATTAAAAATGATACACATCTGTTCCATAACTAATCATCTGGAAAGGCCAATTAAAAAGAGTAGCACAAAATGGTAGATGTAGTATCTATCAGCAATTTAGCAAGGAAGTAGTAACTAGTCATAGGTACACCTTAAAATTAAATTAGGGAGCAACTTAGTATATTAAAATCCGGCTCATCCTTACATGTCTCCATTTGATAGTTACTTTTTCCTGCTAGTTTTCCAGGGGTTTTTCACTTTCCCTTTTCATTAGAGACCTCTCCATCAAATTCCCTTCTCATTTGTACCAGTGTAAATCTGAAATAAACCCTTTACGTTTAATTGAATTATTCTTTTTTTTACTTTAGTGAGCCTGAGATCAGAATATGACCCTTTTTCTTTAGCAGTAACCAAACTGTCCTTTTTAATCTTAACACACAGAATCAAGTTTGGGTAGAAAAAACTCTCCAAAGTTTGAATAGACTAAGTTTTCTTGTTAGGAAGAGATATCCATTAAAGAAGACAGTGCTCTGCCTTCCTGCTTTGTAGGAAGGTGCTGCACTCAAAGGCCTGGGATTTTAAATTACCTGTCAAACAGAATTTAACTCTGAATGCCTCAAAAGTGACCTGATCCTGGAACAGGAGGAAAAGGAAGAGTTTGCTTTTATGTGGTGTCTTCCCAGCAACGATCACTGAGGAAGACTTTGTGCTGAACCTGCAGCCAGCTGTGTGGTTTGTTGGGAGCAAGATTCAGTGGCACCCCGGGATTTCTTTAGCGACTCCTGTCCAACAGCACCACGAGTCTCAGCAAAACATCCTGGCTGTGTCTGTTCTGTTGTCACCAACACCACCCCTCAGCAGCATGAATTATCCTTAGTGATTGAAAGGAAATAAAAATGGGGTATTATGGGGACAGAAAATCAAATGCAGTGTTTTTATTCAAAAGAACAATCATAAAGTAAAATTATTTAGCTTTTGAGCTGTCAATGAAAATATAGCCTGTAACTTATTTTCATTGATTCTCCTCATATTTTCCTGCAATGTTTCTATATAAGTTGCTGTATCTTCTAGCCCTCCTTCCAAGCAGACTGTAACTCCTGTCAGTAAAGAAAAATAAATCAGTGTATTTGGCAGATACAATTTTCAATAGGGAATAATCTTTTTAGGAGAATTTTTTCTTCTTACTGACTCTATGAAGGAATTTCGGTATTTTCCTGAAAGTTATTTCCTTTGACATAATCTCAGAGTGGTCATCCAAAATCTGAGCCTTACCTGACATTAATTAGTTTGAAAATACAGATTGTTTAAAGCACTTTTCCTCCCTAGAGATATCATAATAGTACAGGAATTTTTTTATCTGTCCTAGAAAATAATGGTTTATTTTCTCCTTTTACTAGTTGTTTTTAAAGAAAGTACCCAAGATCCTAGTGGAAATTGGTTAGGACTTCTTAAGGCTCTTGTATTCAAAGTTCTTAAGAGTTTAAATAAAAATGTTGCTTCCATTTGAACCATCAAAGTAAAGTACTCAAGTAAAAATTATGGCACTTGAAATAGAATGTCATTATTTTGAGAGTCCTGCATAAGCATGCCAGAATTTTGCCCTAAATAATTTTTGTAATTACAGTTTCTGTCAACTCTGCCACATATTCTCCTATGGCCTAGAGTACACTAGCAAATTCCTATGCAGAGCTAGGAAGGAAGAGTATTGGACAGATCCTCTGTTGGGTTAGTGGATCAGCAGTTCTTTCTGTGACAAATCCAAGAATCAACCATTTTAGACAGGAGCTATTTCATCCTCTTCATTGCTAAGAGTAGTGGTAATTATTTACGTCTTTGAGAACAGTCATCACTCACAAATTTAAAAAGGGGGATTAATTCCTCTGACTTTTGCTGCTGCTGAACTGTGCTTTTCTATTCTTGTAGCAACTACAGGAAGCAGGTTTTAATATGAGAGGTCAAATTGCAGGATATTGTTAGCATCTTTTTATTAACAATTTATTGTAGTACCCTTCATATCCTGAAAGTTTATTTTGTTGTTGCTGTTGTAGCGACGTCCAAGCAGATGGCCAGCAATGAAATTCAGAAGAGGATCTGGACATCCTGCCTATGCTGAGGTGGAACCAGTTGGAGAAAAAGAAGGTTTCATCGTATCAGAGCAGTGCTAAAATTTCTGGGACAGAGCACCAGTACTGGCCTACAGGTGTAAGACATTTATTTTGCCTCTCTTTAAAGAAAAGGAGCCCTAAGCTGCTGTAGCCTGATAGAAAGAAGATTCTGGATAAACTTTGTCCAAGAAGAAAAACTATCTAAGATACCAGATTACTACTGCACAGTAGTTTTTGTTAGTGGACTGAGACACAATGGTTCATGCAGAACACTTGTCAGTGGGCACCTACAGTGTCAGAACTATGGCACAAGTGCCGTGTTATTTGCTTTAGGTATGGGGATGCACAGTAATCAGAAATATAATAAAGCTTTGGTGCGCAAGGGAATTGTCCTTTGGTTCAAGTCTTCTTCTCTGTTATCTCAAAGACTGAGGGAAAAATCTGCACCATTTCAGTGCAGAGGGCACTGGTCAGTGTTCACAGGTGATTGAGAAAAGTACCTTAAGACAGGTAAATAATCAAAAATGGAATTTTCCAACATTTATATAAGCAAATGTGAAATACACATACTTTTCAATTCTAAATTAATGTACCAACCTAACTGAATGAGTCACAATGTAAATGCTTTCCAGGACTAATATAATGTTTCATGATACAGACTGGTAAGAACTGAAGCCAACAAAGAATTTTCACAATGATGAAATTATATCATGGAAGTTCACAATGACGTTGGGCTGATTTTCAGTTTCAGTGTTCACTAAAAAATGAATTACCAGGTTTGTTTTAAGGTATATCTTTCATTTTTCAGCACTAGGTTGAAGTAAAGGCAACAGATCCTTTTAGCTTCCAGAGAGCTTATGGACCATTTCTTAGGCAATGGGGTAAGAAAAATAAGATTTAAAATAGATGGGTTTCTATTCTTTGTCATTTCATTGTGAGTCCTTACTGAGAAGCACCATCGACTTCAATGCACCCCTTCCAGAGATTCAGATACAAGTGTTATTGAACCCTGCTCATTCATACAGTGGTTTTGTTTAATGCACATAGTAGTTGCATAAATATATATATAAATATATTTTTTTTTATAGCTAACACAAGGCGGGTTCTTGTGACTGTTAAGACTGCATTTTTGTCATCCAGACAAAGGAAATGAATTGCATTACTGCATATTTCCACTGAGTTGTAAAATAATCCTTAATATTAGAATATTTTTATGTTGTATAGGGAAAGTGGTTCATGTAGTTGCAGTGCCATAAACTTTCTGCCTATTGGAACCATTCTTTCTGTAAAATCGACCCTTTCCCTCCCTGCACAGGGAAAGACAAGACTATAAATTCACACCATCAAAAACAGTTACTCCTTTCAGGGAAGGGGTTAGTATACATGGAGACCCAGAGCTTCCCTGAGGAGTGAGAATCTAAATGCTTTGATGATCTGGGCCTGAGCTATTAAAATATAAAATTCAGGTACTGCATGTACTTTTCATAAGTCATTGACTATCAGTTTTTTTACATACTGCTCAAAGCACTTAAATGATCTTAAAGTGAGGTATATAACATTTGTGGTTTTGGATTTCAAGCAGTTTTAAAAAGTTGTAGATACCACCTTAATAGTACAGTTACTTACATTTCTTGTTGATGCTTGTATGACCTAAATTTGATTACACAATGCTGTTAAAAAAAAAAAAAAAAAAAAAGGAAAATATTTTTTTTTTGTTTTTTT
>VZRN01003162.1:0-91461 GCA_013397935.1 Dasyornis broadbenti | reverse complement strand
AGAGAGAGAGAGAGAGCTAGTCTTTCCATGTAAGATTTCCCTCATTTTAAGCAGCAAAATGTCACTTTATTTCTACTGCTCTCAAATAAAACTCAAAACTCAACATTGCAAATTTAATTTTGTCAAAATGGTAATTGAGCCCAAGATTGGCTAGTTAATACTTGAATGGAGATCCATATTGCAGCACTGGGTATTGCAGAAGTTGTTTGCAAACTATGGGCAATAATCAGAGTGCTAAAAATAAATGGAGAGATGGACTTCTAATGCTACAGGACTGCTGCACTGATGGCAAATGGGAATTAAAAAAGTAATCCTCTTTCTCATTTCAATGGAACTGGAAGGGAGATAATGCATCTGGCCTGTAGATTAATAAGAAATAGGGCAAAGAAAATGCTGGATTCACTTTGGGACTTACAGATAGCTAAATAAATTTCTAAATTAGTTAGTTTACCATTAAATGGAATCTCTCACTTTAGTGAAATGGAACACAAGGGAAGACATTTATCTGGGAGGAATTCAGTGTAAGCTCTTGAACTCAGTAAAAGCTTCTGGAAAAAAATAGTTGAAACTAATGTCTAAATCTACTAATTTAAAATATAATTAAATAAATAAATATATATCTACGTTATTTCCCCAAAAGTGCAGATCATACCAGGCCAAATTCACGTTGGTGACTGGCTCACACCATGGATTAATATGGCGATGTTAAATTGGTTACGTTGCCAACTTAAATGAGATGATCCACACAGCCAAGGCTCTGAACCAGTAGCTCAACAAAAGGAATAAAGTTAAAATCTCTTTAGCAATTATAACCCTGAACTAATATAGAGTCATTAAACAAATTTTCTGGTAACAGAGTTAGAACCCATGTATTTTGTATGGTAATTCCAAATAAAATTATTGTGTTTATAGGATATCAACCTTATCGTATTTTTGAGCAAGTATTAGCCCAGAAAAATCCTTGCTAGACCTTGAAGATCTATGTGGCAGTTTTCCTCCCTATACATCAGCTCCAGTAATGCAGGTCACATAAGGCTGAATGCTGATGTCAGAAGTCTGGACAGGCGTGTTCTTTTCCTTTTCAGCCTTGAGTAATACCTGTGCATTTTGATTGCCCTCGATGGATTTGCTCACATCTAGCACTCGTCCAGGAGCTGGGCTGCAGGAAACAATCCGCTGATGAGGTGTGAGCAGGGCTACGTTCCAACTTACTCACTTTTATTGCCTTGACAAATCGTGCTGCCTGGAGCAAAGCGATAATCGCAAACCCATCCTACTTAACCACATATATTATTACATAGATGAGCTAAACATGGAACAAAACCCACTGAATAAGAAGGGGTCATTTTCATACAAGACCTTGTTATGACCTAGCCTTACTTAAAATAATAAAAGTAACAGGAAAAGCACTATACACTGTTAATAAGATTTTCAGACAAGCAGAAGTAACTGGTATGTCCTGATGATCTGATTCATAAAATGGACCACTTGAGTCTATAAAGCCTAACAAATGTGTGGAACTATAACTTCTTTTTTATCTGTTCACCTTTATTATAAGTGAACATTTCAGGTTGACCACTTCATGGTGAATCTATATTGCAATTCTCAGGTGGTTAAAGTCTAAAAATCTTTGGACATATTGTTTAGGTCTGCTATATATAAAGCTACAGCACCCAAAAAAAGGCAGTCTTGATTGTTACACTAATGGAATGCAGGATAGCACTAATTTAAGGTGGGATTTTTTTTCTAGTTCACTAAATATCAATAACAGAACAATATTCTGTAAAACAGAACAGTAGTTTCCCTGTTATCTTACAAGGTTTTTAATATGTCTGCTTTATTTTTCTGCTTTTCTTCCTGCTGTTTTCAGAATTCTGAATAAACATCAGGGCAATGTAAAATAGTGTATCATTCTTAACCTTCAATTTCAAAGGAAGATGGAGATTTCATGTCATGGCCACTATAAAATGATGATTCATTGAAATTCAATCATATGTATGTTGTAATACTTACTTTTTTTATAGCTTTCTTCAGGCGTCTGCTAGAAGATTTATAGCATGCGCTATACTATTTTCCAGTCCTTCAATGTCCTAATGTTAAGAACTTTCTGACCTTTAAAAAGTCAAATTTGAGGAGCTTATCGACACTTTGTCATTTCAGATCATCATTGTTCCCATACTCATCACTCACTATTCTTCTTCTGGAAATACCTACATGAGTGTGAAAATGGCAGCCAAGGTTATTTTATTTCTGCATGTCCTTCACACACATATTTATAAGTCTTCCAGAATGTCAGGAATTTTCTTCTCGCTATGGTGTTGTTCCTTTCTTCTCCCTCAGGTACTTCACACATTCATACATCTTGATGTAGGCTGAGAAGTTCAGGAGGTGCAGTCTGTCCCTTATTGTACAGAAAAAAAAAAAAAACCAAAATGTGCAGATAACAATCTGAAATGTGCACACACTTCTCTCATGGAGCCTTGCCTATCTCTTGTCCAGATTTTACGCTGCTCTTGCACTCCAATTAATGTGATTGCTGATAGCACAGGTACAGCTTGGTAAAAATGTCTGTTGCAGCCAAGTGCTTGATGATTTAACATGAAGTTAAGAGCTGTGCACATCTCAGAAGAAGAAAACAGCACAAATCAAATCAGTGTAATGTTCAAGCTAGCCATTCCTCATCTTTAGTATCCCCTGAGCAGCAATCTAAAGTAGACAGACAGATGTAAGCAGCACCATATCACATTCTCCCTAACAAAAATGGTCTATAACAAGGGCAACTCCTTATAGCTGAGTCATGGTGGCAAATCTCATTGAGCCATACATTACATATTACCTAAGATCTCTGATTAAGGCCAGTGATTTAGACATAAATATTCTTTTCAATTTTAGTTAAGGGCAGCTGCTTTCCTCAGGCTATTTTGCTTGATAAATAGACCCATCAAAACCAAACATATATGCATATATATATATATGTGTATACATATATACATATATTCACGCAATTGCATGTTATTAGTTGAGTTTCATTCTCACTTACAGGCTTTGCACAGGGGATAGACTTGCTGGGTAAGTAATCCTTGAGTCATTTTATTGTCTTTTTAACATTTTACAATTTCTGCTGCTATCATTAGTTAGGCATATGACACAAGAACTCCTTTCCAATCAATCTTCTCTGATCTGCCTGATGATATTTGTTTTAGTTAATTGATTGCTTTAAAATTGCTTTGCTGTAACGTCA
Organism: Dasyornis broadbenti; assembly: GCA_013397935.1. Taxonomy (NCBI): domain Eukaryota; kingdom Metazoa; phylum Chordata; class Aves; order Passeriformes; family Dasyornithidae; genus Dasyornis; species Dasyornis broadbenti. The sequence continues at coordinate 88,220 of VZRN01003162.1, read as the reverse complement.
CTCATGTTACGTTACACATGACTGTTTAAATTTCAATTTAATAAAAATTTTTTATTTACACACTAAGATATAACAAAGCTGGCACCTTTAGTTAGGCTGCATGTCGTTTGAGCAGCTGTATTGCAGTGAGGTGAAATTTGATAAACATAAGAAAATTTTGGCTTATGTAGCTTTGAAGGTGTGCTTTAGGGGCAATGGGGAAGCTCCCATACCTCCTGACAGGACAGAGCTCCCTAAATCCATAAACTGCTGTGTGAGTGATTTTTCAGCAGCCTTATGGGCACTTTATTACAGCAGCAATTTTTTCACTTCACTCAACCTGCTGTATGTGCTGACTGCAGCATCCTGGCAGAAGCAGTCCCAGGTAGCTCAAGGCATCTAAGGCATTCAACAGCAGTAACATTTCTGTGTGCTATGGAGCAGAGCAGCTCTTGTCCTCATCCTCTGACAGAGAACAAAGCTGCAGCCAATTAGAAAGGCATCTCTACTTTTCTCTGGTTGCCTATGGCATCCCCAGTGGCCAGAGAGGTGATGAGGAAGGACTGCAGGTCCCACATGGTGGGGAATGCCCAGCACTGCACTGCAGCTAAAACCCTCTATCAAGTAGGCATCCTTGGACCATGGAGTCCCGCAGAATAGATCTCTCAGAGGCTAGCACAGCCTCAGAGACCCAGAGTTTGGGACCCATCAGTGCCTTCTGCTTAAAAGGTTGTGGCAAAAGTGGCGACTTGCTAGAAGCATGGAGTTCACTACAGTGCACAGATATTGGTTTCTCACTTGCTGTTCTTTTCCTTCTAATTCGTTATCATTTCACATCACCTTACTGCATTAGTACCCAGCTACTTCTCTTTGTGTTATATAAGCTTGTAAGGCAAATTCTTAAATCATAAGTCATCTGCAACTGTGTTGAATTGTTTCTGTCATGTAATAGCTTTTAAATAATTCATTCCTTTCTGTATTTCGCTACATCCTTTCTCCACATCATACAGCATAGTTTTCACCTTTTTTGTCTGACTTAGAGTAATATAATGCAGGACATTTAAAATAATTTACATTGATTTATTTTCTTCAGCAATACATTCTTTCTGCTTCAACAGGCAGCAGAAGTGTTTCTTTTGTTATTAAAGCAGAACTTGCCATTGGCACTGTTACGAGCAACTGAAGAAAAAGCAATTTTTGTCCTTGTTCTTTTTTACTCATTGCCCTCAACAGTTATATTAGAACACTGCAGATAGATATCAGTTCAGTGCCTACATGTTTCTGAATAAGCAGAGTGAAAGAGGACAAAAAGACATTTATCAGCTTCTTTTTGCAGAAGGCAAAGAGGGAGTTGTCTTTGTTTTAAGAAGAATAAGAATTGTCTCGAAGGTTATCCTTTCCTTTTGTCACTGCTGATAGCATGATGATGAACATGGTGATTTCTACCCTGGAGAGTCACATATAGCTGTTAAATACAGTCAGATCACAAGAAAAAGTACATTTAGTGGCCATCACAGATCTGGGAGACTTCCACGCAATTCCCTGATTACCCACTTGTTTTCTCCAGTGTGATTGTGGGAATATCACTTTGCCCTGACTCTTAAGGGGGTTCTAGGACAAAGAAATGCTGTCCTTGCCATGCTGTGAATGTGGCAGCATCTTAACGCTAGGAGCTTGCTTTAGGAAAGGGGGTTAACCAACCCCTGTGAAATATCCCTACTCCTCCATAGTGCCTTCCTGCACGCGTGTTGGGGCTCAACGCCTTGATCCGTAACAGTCCTTGAAGCAAGGCTTAAACCTGCCACTCAGGAAGCTGAGAAGAGAAGCCTCTCTGAAAGACTCCATTTTGGCAGTGCTCTTAATACAGTTCTGGGCAGACATCAAACAGCAAAGAGAAACTTAGAGATTTAAATTCTCTCATCTTCCTAAAATACATAACAGCCTTTATAGTATCTTTCTCCAGCACATAACTTCGCTAAATATTGTTTCTTTCTGCCTTCTCCAGTAACAAATTTGCCAATGAATTCCGACTTACATCACAGTGAAAAATTCTTTTGTCTGAAAACAATCTGTTAAAATGCAGTGGATTTGTAGTTTCTTAAGGCAAAATTCTCTTTAACAGCTGGAAGTCTTAAAGGTGACCTACGCAGCAAAAGATCCATTTTCCATTCTTTAATGCTTGTGTATAAAGAGCGTTCAAGATATTATTTTTCAATGTAATAGGACTATTTTTTTGTGCATTGTCTCCCTTTTGGATTAGAAATGCTAGACCCTCACTTTATTCTCTGGACTGCAGTAAACCTTGGCATCTTTGAAGTAAGTCCAAATAAAGGTTTCACAGCTCCACTGTTTACTGGCTGGCTGGCTCACCCAGAGACATGCCTGTGTATCAGTGCATCAGTTCTTTAGTCACTAGTATCAATTATGATTCCTTTCAGACAGAATTTGGATGTGAACCCAGACCAGCCACATGGGTAAAAGAGATTCAATTTCTCATAGAGAAAGTGTTGGACCCCCATTTAGGTCTTGCTGGTGAAAGCTCCAGCTGACTAAATGAAGCTTTACTGGAATGAGCCCAGGAGCTGATTTTAAGAGTCACTGCTGTCAACTCTGCCCAAATTCTTCAATGTTCAGAAAGATGGTATTTTTCGGTTGTACCTTGTATATAGTCATCAAACCTAAATAATGATTAGCTATTATTTTCTTGCTTTTAGTGGAATTCAGACACCCTCTCCTCTGCTGATTTCAAAACATGTGACCCTGGGTGAAAATCACAACGTTGGCAAATGGACCAGTGCAACTCTCTTGAAAACAAATGTTCATAAACAGATAGAAAAATCATGAACATATTCTATGATCTCAGAGTGTTCTTAGTAAATAAGAATATTCAAATATGTGATTTAGCATAAAATAAATCCAGTCATCCTATCAGGCAAGGGGGTTTTTTATCATTATGACCTGTCTTCTATTGGCAATATAGAAATTGCAACCGTATAGATAAAAGAGTGGCTTATGAAGATAAATCTCTCTAAACTGCATAATAGCACTAAACATGACTAAAATTGTGGCTGCATGTTTTCTCCAACACATTTGAATTCCCTGTGTATGTGACAAATTTGAAGTGGACGATTAGATAACTTAAAGGTTTGACAGCGAGGAAAATGAAATGTTCCTCCCCAGGATTTTTATAGGCAATATAACACACAGGTCTCAGCAGCAAGCTCACAAGTGAAAGAGGTCCTCGAGGTCATGTGCTTCAGTGAGATAAAGCACTATTCCTCCTGGTGCTGCAGATGTAATCGCATGAAAGGTCATACTAAAAGTTTAATCCTTTTGCTTGATTGTTCTAACGACTGATCTTTAGTATTTCACAATATTGCAAAAACATGAAGAAGCCTTAAATGTATTTCCTTTGCCTGTTAGTGAAGAAAGGTTAGGACTTGCACACCCTAAAGTACTATGTCAGATTATTTTAAAACAGAAGAAAAAGCTCATTTGTGAATGAATTCCTACCTGCCTGGTCAAGAATTAATAGATCCAACAGTCTTGATTTGATATTTCATGCTGAGGCTGTCAAAAATTCATCACGTGCTTTGAAGTCGGTTTCAGTGTCCACATCAAACCCGCCACCCAGCCTACAAATGCCTATGCTCTCTTGAGATACAGAAATCAGAGAAGTGCCTATGTCACTTAAGGGACAGAAGACACCCTTTGGAGAGGTGTTAACACTAATCCAACTCCCTCCTAGGAGGACAGTTTTTGTATTTTTTAATCTCTAACTGTAAATTTCCCAAGCCAGGTACCAGGGTTGCTATTCAAAGGCTGAGCTGCCAAAAAGATAAGATTTTCACCATAACATTTATAGCATATGGATGGTTTTATTGTTCTTTGGAGAGCGATTTCTCTTAATAAAAACTGATATATTTTATGGATAAAAAGAATTGACAAACACTGCCAGCAATATATAGATATATCCTTTGATGGATCTCCTTCAGGAACATATATGCCAAAATTCATGCAGTATTGAGAAATAAATCATGAAGGATATGGAAACACATCTGTTCCTTTGGATGGAATCACAGTGACCTTCCTGTCTTGACTGTGTAGCATTAGAATTATGTTAATTGCAAAAACTGCCTAATTCAATATATATTCTTATTAATTTAAGAATTTATTCCTGTAGATTTTCAAAACCTTTCACATAAAATAAATCCTTAAGCTTATCATTCTCAAACAGCATGTACTTTCCCTTCCTTCATTGTGCTTATATGACTAGGATTTTTTTAGCCTAAATGTATTTTCTCTTGTTATGCTAAGAAGAAAAACATCCATTTAGAAAAGCAAGTGCCAACACAAAATTTGTATTGTTTTCTCTAAATGAAATTCTTCAGGGTTTTAGCTCTCTTAGGGTCCTTTCCTATCAGGATGTTTATACATCTGATAATTTTTATAGTCTCAAGCAAAACCAGTGACAGCTGGAAGTTCAATACTAACAGTTTACTGAAAATACACCTTTCATTTTTAGTATTTAGCAATATATTAAAGTGGTGGATCTGAAACTTAACTAACCCTACATTGATCAAATAATGTAATCCCAAGCATCTTTTTAATCCTTTCAGTTTTTACAAAAACAAACTCAAAGAAAGAACAAACTACATTGCCCATATCAGTATCTGTACATGTCAGCTAAAGAATATTGGTAAATAGTGCAGAGTTTAAAAAATATTTGTAAAAATTTAGCAAACAGATATAACACATTGATATCCTACTTGTCATTATCCATCATTCCAAATACAGAAAATTATAAACAAAATTTAAAAAAAAATTTTAAAAAGAAAAAAAAAAAAAAGAAAAAGAAAAGGACAGAAGTAGCTAGCAAACCCAAGCTATAATGAAACCATAAGACTGGCAGTGTGTTTTAAAGTTTTAGGCAGCTGCAGCTCCCTGGATGGTACAAGGCATGAGAGCTGCAAGCCAAGCAGCTTCAAGCACCTGTGAAAACAGTAATCTCTCTGGAAGCTCAGTCTTGAATTTCTTGCTATTACAATAGAAATTAATTTTTCCTGTTTTCTGTTTCTCTCACCCGTGGTACTGTCTATTGGCTGTAAACAGAATCAGCTAAGAATCCAGGGCAAGGATGAAGGAATGGAGGCCTCCCCCTCTCAGAACACTACCCCTGCCTTCCTACAAAAAAAAAAAAAAATTGCTTATCAACACTAAAGTTTGTTTATTTGGCTGTCATTTGAATTAGTTCAAACTATTTAGATAGCACTTGTTGTCAGTTAGTATATTTATTTTGCCTTCAAGCTGGTGAATTGATTCTTCTCTGTTTCATCAGCTCCATGTTTTCCTCCTGTCCTTCTCCTGTCCCTGAACATTTCACACAACTATGGTGTGCCAAATTTCTACACTCTGATCAGACTCATAGGCTGCCCAAGAAAGTCAATGGGATCCAAGAAAGCATCAACACAGCAATTAAGTTGTTGTTTTATGGTCTTCAACACAGGCTGTGTTTCAGTAAAAAGCAAAAAAAATGTGCTGCACAGAAGGGAGCATATAAAGAACAAGAACAGTAGCAGCAGATGTTTTTGGTTTAGATCACTGTAAATAAAAGGAACCTTTCACTTTTTTGCCAGATTACTTTTGTAATTTTAGTATTTACCAAACTTAATGCTATAAAAATAACTTAAATCCCTAGTTCAACTGACCAATTTGTTTACAACTACATTTATCATTGCTATACTGTATTTTTCAAATAAAATTATTAATACCTACTGCAAAATCCATTTTTTCCCATAACTGCTTCTCCAGAAGATGTGGTTGTTTATAGTTTATATGGTCTGCTTTTGAAGTATAGGTGACTGGGGTGTTGTAACTGAGGATGAGAGCAATTAAGTGATGCTTGCTGGCTTCTTTCTGTGTACCGGTGTCACAAGCAAAGACATTACACCAGGCATCAGCTGTCACCTGGCTGCCAGCCTTGGCAGGGCAGTGCCCTGGTAGCTTGGTTTACAGCCTCTCCCTGATGGAGCAGGACAGAATTGCTCATGACTGACTCGATAGCAGCTGATGCATTATCAGGGCACACCAAAAGCAGATCTGCTGCTTTGTTGGGCAGCTAAACTATATAGACACTTCTGGAGAGAAGCAGTGATTTTCCAGTCCTAGCCAAGCCCTGGAGAGATCAGCACTCTAGGAACTACAGGGTACGTGAGACAGCAAGCCTGTGGCAGCACAGGAAACACCCCACCAAGGTAAGCTGTAAACTGTTGCTCTCCATCAGCAAAACAATGCTTTCTTCAAGAGTGGGAGAGAGTACAGAAAGATGCCAGTCAAGGCTGCATACCCAATGTTCTTAGGAGATCCACAGTCCCTGAGGCACTTTTGACTCTAATCATTCATTTCACCACGTTACTGGAGAGATGCACAAGAACATTTTTCATCTTTTGCCCCTTGCACTGTTGCTGTTTCCTGGTCCAGTGTTAGGGTCTCTTATACTTAAGGCAAACATCAACTACATGGATGAAAGTCACTCATGAGCACAAGAATTACTTCAAATTTAACAGTTAATATGAACCAATGTCACAAATCAAAAATATTTGCAATAAAATCTGTTATAAATATAGTCCTAGGTTGCAATATCAGTGTATTCTATTACTACCTCCACAAGCAGTTAAAGCAGGTGGGGCACTGTTTGTTATCTGTGACTCACCCCTGATAACTCTCTCCGAGGGGTATCTCTGTAATGGGCCATCAGGAGCCCACCACATAACTCATGGAGTTAGCTCATCCTATTGTAAGATGCTCCGCCCAGGGGAGAGGAGCCAAGCATCCCCACCTGGCTATAACATGGTTTCTGGAAACCCTGGAGGCACTGCCTACTGGATTCCCAGAGGAGAAGAGCTTTCCACTGGACCTTCAGGTGGAGACCAGATTTTCTGCTGGATCACTGCTTCAACAGAATCATTTTCACTTGGACTGCTACCACCACCCTGACTAACAGGGTGTCAGGAGAGGATTTGCTTCTTTTTGCTGCTGCTCTGGGGATCCAGCTCAGGACTACCTTGTTTTCTTCCCTGCCAGCCATGACGGTAACTTCACCAAACGTGGGGGGAGATGGTGTCTGGTATCTCAGAGAAGCTGCCATCAGGTTTCTGGTTTGCTTGTTTGTTATTGTCACTGTTGTTGTTGCTTGTTTTCCTTGTTATAGATACTAGTAAAGAACTGTTATTCCTTTTCCCATATCTTTGCCTGACAGCCCTTGATTTCAAAGTTATAACAATTTAGGGGGAAGGGGGGTTATATCCTCTATTCTAAGATGGGTTTCTACCATCCTTAGCAGACACCTATCTTCTAAACCCTGACAGATCTAAATAAGATGCAATGGAGCTCATAGGTTGGTGTAGAACATCCTACGAAAGAAAATAATCAGTAAGTTTGCAAGAATAACAATATGAAATATGACAGTAATAAGCTGAAAGACAGCCATTAGCTTCCAGAACAAGATAACTCTCTCATCAGTATGCTGTCCTGGGTCAGTAAGACAGCATGAGATTTCTCTCTGAGCTGCCTTAATTCATTGGGAACAAAAATTTAGCCTCAACTATTATGTGCACACTTCAAACAGATAGGTCAGTAGCAAGGCCAGATACACCAGCTGGTTTTAGAAATCCAGAGTTTGTACTATCAAGCTTCAGGGCAGATTCCCAGCAGGACTCAGACCATAACACCATGAAGAAAAAAACTTTTAGCTTTTTTCTGTTAAATTAAAGGTGGAGGCAGAAAAGGTTTCTTGTTATTTTTCTGTAGTTCTCTAAGTGAGTGTCAATGAGTTCAATAAACTTTGAGAGAGACAAGATGGGAAATGCATTAAGGATCAGATTTTCAGCTGGAGAAGTCAGTACTATACTTTTTAACTAAGTGATTCTGGTGGTTTATACCAGGATCACATCTTCTGCGTTTGAGCAAAGGTAAAAACCCTTGAGATTCACAATTAGAATAACCTGTAAGACTCTTTCTTCACCACCTACTCCCATCTGGTTTTCTTTATTTCACTGCAAAGCTAAATTTTAGATTTGAAGTCAACCATGGCTTAAAATCTGTTACTAAGGCAATGCTCTGCCCTAAGGCATTACGCTGCCCTCACCTTGCAGGTAGCACTCTCTGGATAGCAGAAGAGGAAGGGCTTTTTCAAACTTTGTCACTTCGGTTTCCTGGGGAAAGATGTCATATATTCTTCAACCAAGGCAATAGAGAATATTAGGAGGAACATTGTTTTTTGTTTAAAATAAATGGGTTTAAGCCCTGCTGGAACAGTTCCATGTCCTGAATTAATTTGGCACATCATTACATGCCCAAATCGAAAGCTATTTCTAACATCAAGGACAAATTTATAATTCTATTATATAGCTTATCATTTGAGAAGGTGACAGAAACACATTGTAGCTTTCATTTAGACACAGTTTCATGTACAAGTAACTTGAAAATTATCAATTTAACAGAAAAATTGCATGATTTTAAATTCGAGAAAGCTCTGTTCTTTCAGTTACATTGTTCTGTACTCTGAAAAAACATAAAAGCTACTACATAATATGCTAAGTTTGAGATCATATTTCAGATTTTCAGTTTCTTTTATTCATGATAAACTAGGCATTGATGTATAAGGTTTCACTTTCAGAGAAAGGAAGTTTGATTCATTAAGCAGCAGGCAAAGCTTTTCATTTTCCCTCTTGTGATTTGTGGTAATCACAGGTTAAATATCAAAGTAACTTCTGATAACCGTGGTTTTTTCTTATAATGAAGGGGTTTCTAGTTTTTTGAAACTTGCATATCTGCTTCAGTTCAGACATCATGTTTATCAGAGTGTGGTATATATATAATTTAATAAGAAAAAAGATGGAGTAGATACACTCTCTCTAGCAGGCCGGATGCCATCATGCTTGTGGTGAAAAGGTAGTCCAGTCTGCCTGAAGGAGTTGTGGGTTTACAAGGGAAATAAACTTAAGTGACAATTTCCTCGATAAAAGAAGGATATTTTCCAAAGGTTTGTACAATTATGAATAATTTATTAACTTTGACATAATACATATTTAGATGGCTATGACATACACATGGATTCCTTCAGTCTGCATATCCTTTATCAGTGATATACTGCTGAGCTTGGATCTGAGAACTTAGCACCTACTGAACAACAGAGAGGAGCTAAAATTCCTCTTCACATGTGCAGCTTTCTGGGAAGTACAATCACGTATTGTGTAGCCAGCATGTGAGGTTTTTAAATAATTTAGTTAATTTTGTCTGCATTGCATCTTCTTTATTATTGCTGTCATGTTTCTGTTGATGTGAAAAACACAACCAGCTATTTTGCACGAAAGTTACGCATAATTCTTTCTCTTAGAGTGAGTAGTGATATTATAAATGAGAATTCAGGAATTGCCACATGGCTTTGAAAGTTTGCCAAGGATGTGCTTCTGGGACACTACCAGATGTGGCAAAGAAGAAAATAACATCAAAGTGAAGGAATGGGAATAATTTGGTTTTGCTTCATGACCAAAGTTTCTCAAAACATTCCCTACTTTTTTGGTGAAAACCAAATATCAGCATAAAATAACATGTATATTCTTCTGAAGTTGGTAAGTACGGACGGTTTCTTGCAAATTTTGGCAGAGGCTATACTTTTTGTCTGTTCTGTGGGATTGAAAATAACACTACTTGGAAGACATAAAGCACTTTCTAAAACCCATGATGAAAGTAAATGATGATAAACTCGTTGCTGCAAAATTGACCCTTACTCCATAAGCAGCCTCACTTTTTCAAATGCTTGTTTGCAAAGTGAGGCACAACTGAGTAAGAGTGATGCTTTCAGAACCTGTGCTGTTCACACTGCTCATCAGTACCTATTTGGAGAGTCACTCTCAATTTGGAAATTTAAGTGATTCACTGCCTACCTATGAAGTGTTCATTTTTACAGCAGTCAACAGCTGAAACCTCTGAACCAAAAGAATTTATGTGAGTAGATTTATGGAATGATTTAAAAAAAAACAAACAACAACAACAAAAAAAACCCACACAGAAACCCACACAGAAACAAGAGGGAAAGGTCAATGATACTTACTTGCATTTCCTTCATTCATCTTTTTCTCAATTATCTTGAAAGAAATATCAGCTGTTTAGAATTTCTCTCCAACCCACTGAATACTGGAAAGATAAGCAAAAAAAAAAAATGTACAACCATACATGTACTGGAAATCTTTGGTTTTAATCTATAATCTATCAATCAGATTTCTGTCTATATCATGATAAGATGACACTGATAAAGTTTAATGAGTCTTGTGTGCTTAAACCATAAAACACTAGAGAAGCAACGTATGTTTTCTCATCAGGGGCATGCTCTTCTCAGAAAAAGGACTTGGGCAAAGGAGAGAGAAAGTGACAAACCATGAAGTTATCGTCCAAGAAAAAATGGCAACAGTAAATTATATATGTATGAAGTGAACTGAATACATTCCAATCTACAATCTAGACAGTCATGCCTTGTGTTAGTGCAGCAACATGGCAGTCTTCTGCTTTGGGAAGCAGGCAAGTGGGCAGTTAGAACAAAAGACAGCCTTTAATAAATAGACTGTCTTAATAGAGTTACTTTTGGAAAATTCCAGGTTCATTTTTGTAGACTCAATTTGCATGATAATGACATGGATTTTAGTCACATTATCAGCCTTTCAACCATTAGTTTGCTCATGGCAGCATAAAAACAGAAGAAACTATTGAGATGAGAAACTGGATGCCCATAAAAAGAAAAGGCAGGACAAATAGCTGGATTTTTTTTTTTATTATCATAGGGGTTTAGTTCATTTTGATCAACAATAATGCAAATCTTAAAGTTTAAATATCTAAAATCACCACAGCTGGTCTTCCTAGATCAAATCATACTGCTAAAATCTAAAGTTAAAGAACTCTTAACTAGTTCTCTAAATAATATTTTTAGTTATAAATGTTGGCAGAGTGCTTAAACACAATGATCTGTTCCTGGGTCTGAGATCTGGCAGCCAACACTGGCTTTTCATCACTTTCAGTGTAGACACAATCATGGACCTATCATAAGCTCAAGGAGCAAAACCCTGGGGAAGAGACAAGACAGACAAAATACCAGAGAAGCAGCCACACAATGTATTTCCTGTCTTGTGTGTTCCTGGAGTGAGTTTTGGAGGCACTATTGTGAGGAACATTATTTCAACAGCATAGTCAGGAAGTCTGCATGGAAAGAGTTGTGAGGGAGGACAACAAAGAAGGAAGATAGTCTTGAAGCTTACAGTTGGAAGGGAACCTGAGGCCACCGATGGAATGACTGTACTGGAAAGAGACAAGAGACAAAGAAAGATATTAAACCAGCTGATTAGCTAAAATCCTGGTATGTTCAACTTTGTTCAAATTTACCTTACTGAAGTTAACTGTGTCAATAGAAATCAATTAGATTTTATTTATTGTCTTTCTTAACCTCATAATCTTTGGACTTGCTTCTCCCTTCATCCTACTACCAGAGATGGAAACTTATCCCAGTGTTTGGTTTTTGTCTGTGCTCATTGTTATTCAAAGAGGGGAGTTGGAGGTCTTAGTCATTCTGAAAGATGCCTGTTGCAAAACTACATTTTTCCTTCCTATTTTGCTTTATGTGCCAGAAATTGAATGGGACAGGGTATACAGAGGTCAGGGGAAAGTGTTTATCTCACTGCTGATATTTTCAGGACCTTTCCCCCTACTGTCTCAGAGTATGTGTACCTCTCAATAACTGCCTAATGGTTCCACAAGGTGCTGTCAATGAAAATTCGAGCTTTGAAATGAGAACATTAACAAAAATGCAGCACACTTTTAAGACCCCAGATATTTTGTCTGAATTCTTGTATGGGAATATTATCTTGTTCTTTGAACTCTAATAGACAATCTTCAATATAGCTGTTTTGCCTTTCCTCCTTTTCTCTTCATGGTCTTTCTGATGAATCCTACAATTCACATATTACAGAAATATATTGATTATTAATGGTAAACATTGGTTATTTAACAAATAAACACAGATTATATTTTCCAAATCAAACAGGCAATAAAATTTCAGTCAAATGTCCTAGATGGTTAATTTAATTCCAGCTCTCTCACCAACACAATGAAAATTTAAAACATATGTTACAATACTGACCTGTCTTAAGGATAGATCCAGACTGAGGTTTAAGAAATTACTCAAAATGCACTACAAAGAACTTGCAGCAACCTGACTATACTGAATTTTCTTCTGTTTTTCAGAGTGTCTACTTCCATAACAACTAGACTTTACCATAGAAAACAGGTGATGCATCATCCTCTTCCTGTTAAAAAAGAAAAAACAAAACCGTCTTCTCTGTTCATGGGAAGAACCATTATTTGGGTCTCTTACCAGAAGGCATTACGAGGCTATGCTGTCAAGTCCCTATCCAAGGTCACAGCCCTGAAAATAATTAGAAGTCAGAAAACTCACTGATTTCAGTATTTCCCTTTGACTTGCTTTGGATGGATCACTGCATTGGTCATTTTCAGTCCCATTCTGGTGTCTCTACCTTTTCTTCTAAACTCTAGGAGACAGCTTCCCACTTAACTCAGAGTTCTGGATTCTTTCCCAGGAACCGAGCTGAAGAAATTCTCTCTGATGTAGCCAGGTAGAAGATTTAAGAGAAGAGATGGGAGTGAGGCTTGGAGAGGAGCATAACTGTTTGGTTGCTGCTGACTCTTGCTATTTGTTTTAGTAAGAAAATGAAGCCTGAGGAGACAAAGGTTAGAGTAACATGCATCTGTTAGCAGATAGAACAGTAATACATGTTCAAATGGCAGGTAACTAAACCAAAGAGAGGAATTATGAGAAAGGCATACCACTAACTATAAAATAGACGAAAATTGCTTGTTTCCACCTATTCCAATGTTCCACCTGAAATGGCCAAGATTTTAACTTGACACCTGGAGAGAGGAAGGATATATAGTGGCATAAAAGTGCTTGCTAAAAGTCAAAGTTACTTACAGGTCAAATTCCCAAGCAAAGAGTAAATCAACAGAGTTAAAGAGGAAATGGCAACTTTTCCATAGAGAGAGAGAGGAAAAGCAAATGAAATTGCTTTACCAGCCTGATAGACAGGTTAAATGTGCAGGACATAGGAAAAAAAGTCTATTGCAGGGCTTTTTAGTCACTTCTGTGGACAACTTGCCTGCACTTTATGTACTGAAAAGGGTCAAGATGTATTGGTTTCTATTATGCTGAAGAAGGGGAGTTTAAGTGTTTCTTTTTCCTTTGATTTCAGTAGTAGGTGTGGCCGTATCACGGAAGGAAGAAAGGAAAACTTAAAATGAATAGAGTCTCTGCATTGCGCTGCAAGGATCATCATTAAAACTCAGAATATTAATAAAGCTTGTGCTCAAACAATATTTGAGGATTAAAATTGTAATTGAATTAGTCAAGGATCGTATTTGACAGGTTTTTCAGACAGTAGTGGTTCAGGGCATCGTTGACCAAAGCATAATATTGCTCTCCTGTTACAAACTTCCCAGTATTGACATTTGCAGTGAATGACAGAAGTAAGACAGATATATGTTCAGAAAATGAACCTTTACTGTGGTTACCCTTTAACTAGTAGCTGATTTTGTAAAATTACTGACCTTTTTCTTATTTGTCAAAATTAAGTACAAATTTCCAAAGAAAAACATTCAAAAAATAAATTTTTAGAGGTGTCATCTCTAAAGCTTCATGTCAGAATATAATGTCCAGTCTCTGTCCCTCAAATTCCTCTGGAAACTTACAGAAATACAGGAACAGTCACCAAGAGTGGTTTTTTAATTTTTTTTTTTGTAATTCACAGCTGACTGTAGAGTGTTACATCTGGTTGGTTGTGTAAGGAGTTTGCATTTTTCCCTTCCTACTTATGTTACTTATACCAGTGGTAACAATGAAGCTAAATTTTTTAAAAGATATTGAGAATTTCTAATCAAATAATCCTTCTGTTCAAGTTTCTTTTTCTGGCATATTTCAATGTCAGCTGTATTTGAAATCCAACAGAGAACTTGTTTATGGAAGATGTACCAGGAGGGAGAGGTTTTGGCTCAGAGTTTCAGGGCTCTTGGTACATAGTCACTTGGATAGCACTGTGGAAAAGTAAAGGCACTACAAAGCCATTCCTGGTCCCCTTTCAAAAACAGTTGCCATTAGTCATCTGCGACAAGCAGCTGAGGAGACATAGGGTAGGGTTTTGGTCAGGCAGTTTGGAGTTGTTCAATAACTAACAAGCAGTCAGCAAATTCTGGGCCAGTTGCTACATTACTAAGAGGTCTTATGTAGAATTATGTGACCCTCATCACATGCTTTGGTGCCAAGCATCATGAACTCTCACTCAGTTGCCAAAATCCCAATTCCTTTCTGTGTCATCAGCAGTCTCATTTTCAACACTGACATGGAAAGCCAAAACATGATGCTGTCCAATGCTGACTTCTGTACAGAGACTTGGCCATGGCGGGTAGGAGCCTTGTTGAGAAAATGCAAAGGCCCAGCAGATGGTAACTTCATCTGGGGCTCCGTGCCAGACTTTCTGCAGCGAGCAAAGGCAGTCAGGCGTGTGAGGAGGTCATGCAGGCTTTTTGTGTACTGACACAGTAGGTGCCAACCCACCCTTTTCTTTGGCAGTTGTGAGACTGGCAGAGAGACAAATTTTTCCAATACTCAGAGTCTGAAAGATTCTCAAATACTTTTACTTAAAGAAATAAATCCTTGAATTTTAAGCAGCAACAGCAGAAAAGACCACCTTTGATGTGGATTTGCTGTATTCACAAAAAACACGACAGGACACAAGTTCCACATAAACCTGAACAAATCACTACATTTTAACTAAGTTGAGGAGTCACTATCATTCCCAACTAAAAATCAATATGTGGTTTCTTGCAACCGAGTTTCCATGTCAAATTTAAAGAATGGAATTTATTTTGAAGAAGGGCACATTTAATGTCAGTAATATTATCTTTATTGCTGCTAAACTTGGGACAGCTTTCCATATTGCTATTATCTTTGTCTGTAATGATGATGCTTCCACTAAAATAAACATTTTTGTAAATGAAAAGAGGAAATTGGACAGGCAACTGGAAAAAAGGCAAGAAGAATATGACTACTGAAGAAAAAGAATGCTGGGTTTCTTGATTGAAGGGAAACAAAACTTCTTTGAGAAGTGGGTATTAAAAACAAAGTATTAGTAACATGGCATGATTAATCAAAATAAAGTGTAAATCACAGAGGAGGATGAAGAAAAAGTTGCCTAACTGGAAAGCAAATGGGAATGAAGAGAATCTAGATTCATCAGTTAAGAGTTTTGCAAACATAAATTTGCTAGAAAATGTATGTAAAATTCAGCAAAACTACTCACTCACTTGAATGGCATCAAGAAAGATTTTGTTAATGAAAAATACTGCTAGAAAGTAACAATTAACCATAATTGCAAGTGTATGTTCGGTTTTCCCGTTATTTGGGTGTAACTGAACTGCCTTAATTGCATGAACAGAAAAATGTCAAGCATGTTTAAAGTATTGGTAGAATTCCTCAACAACAAGAAGGATTCCAAAGTTTCAGGTTATAAAGGGCCATCGAATAGCAGGGAATGATGACATGAGAGGAAAGCTTTGCCAAACAGCCTGCAGTTTACTCAGGTAAATTCCACTGCAGAACACAGCAGTATCAACCAACAGAAATTTGCAATACATTTGAATCTTTTAAGGGCAGCTGTTTTCAGAATCTGAAATAGGCTGCATGGAGAGAAAAATGGATTGATACAACAGGAAGACAAAATTTTAGGAAAGGCTTATTTTTCTCTTACTTTTCTCTTGCTCTTACTTTTTTTTTTTTTACATTGCAAATATCTAACCGTGTAGGAAGAGTTAAAAGAAAAAATTAAAAGAAAAAGTTAAAAGAAAAAATTACATCTGTTTTATGGGGACTGAAAATATGCAGATTTTCCTTGATATTAATTCCTCAGTGAAAATTTTCTGGGATTTGAGAGCTAGCATTTAGATTTAACAGTGTCTTGTGATACTGGATGGAATTGCACAAATACCACAGGAAAGTGGCATGGGCTGTACAAGAGTGCAGATGTAGGCAGCTTTATAGAGGAGCTTAAGAGAGGAGAATTATGACAAGCAAACAAAGAAAACAAAGAATATTTTCAAGTAAAATTCAGTAATGCTTAGGCATATTTAAGGCTCTGTAACATACCACCCAATTAGATCATATGCCTGGGATTAGTGACTTGATGAAAAGAAGATTTAAGGGAATCTGACAGGAGCAGCAGGAGGAAGTTAGCACTGTATGAACTCTGACCTGAAGTGACTTTTTGTTGGCATGAAATGCACAGAAGAAAAGATGAGATCAGTGAAGGATGTCAGGGAATACAATGAGTAATGACAGGAAACTATGCAAGAAGGACTTACTGGACCAAAACCAAAACTATCTGAAGAATATACAACTTCTGTCAATAGGTCATTAAACAACAGGAAGAGATACCCAAGCAAAAAGAGAAGAAAAAATCCCACATAGGGTATCTTTTATGAATACATTAGAAAATTACAGGTGACCTGACAAAGGAGGAAGGACAGAGCAGCTTGAAGTTTTAACTGTGACTGCTCTAAGTAGGTGATTTGCATAAGATATGCCAATGCAAAGACACATGACAGGGAAAATGTGAATTCAGACAATAAAATGTGTGGCCTGGCCTCATTAACTGTAAATCACGTTTCAGTTGATGCATCTAACTGTCTGGAGAGGACTATAAAACTACATATTAGAAAGCTGGCAGTAATGTGCAGCAAGAAAGGGAGGAGTGTTATCTTCATAAGACACAAAGATAGAGAAAATAAGAAATGAAAAAGCATTACCTAATTTTTCAAATGTTACTATTAATGGAATTGGAATATATGTGAGAAGACCAGATGTGGTAATAGGAAAAAAAGGCAGAGATCTTTATCACATTGAGAGTATGAAAAATATTGAATAACGTCAATCAGCACTGATAAGAATTGGAGAAAACATGGGGAATGGAAAGTAGAAATGAAACACCAGTCATTTCTAGTGCTCTGGAATTTTATCATAAGGAAAACACATCAGTACTGTGTAAATTGGAAGTCAGCTATAGTGTAAAACCCTTTTTGCAATTGAGGCCCAAAAAAGTGTCAAATTCGTTCTTTACTCACAATGTGTGTTAAAATTCACCCAACTGACAAATTATATCTAGTGTTAAGGGCACAATCCATGTCTTGGCTGCTTCATAAATGCCTGTGCTGCCCTGAAGGCAGGTTTCTGTTGTTGATTAAAAGAGGGCACGTACATATAAACACACACACACATATATACTAAGTTTTGGTTTTTAATAGAAGAAAGCAAAGGGTCTGTGTTATTTTACAGAAGAAATCTTTAGAATTTAAAACACATTTGGCAACACTAATAGAAATTATATGAAATAGTGCAATTTTGCAAGCATTAAATCTCACCGTCTGTGGCATTTCTTCTCTCTAGGGAAGGGAAAAGGAATGGTATGTTCAGCACTTAAATCTCTGTCTGTTATTTTCTTATGAACACAAAAAGGCCTAGAGATTCTTTTGAAAAAAGCTGGGCTACATTTAATGTGTGTGATGCTCTGAGAAACAGCAACTCATGACTGAGAGCAGACCCAGTTTTTCAGAGGCACTGAGCTCAGATTTTAAGAATACTAGAAATTTTGATTTGGGTATGCCTAAGGAGTTACAGGCCTTTGGGGGAAATCTGGAACTAGACTGATCTATAACGAATCCTCCAGAAGTCAGCTCTGATAAGGACACTAGTAACATATTAAACATGTTGATCTAAGCTATATTCATACTAGCAATTTTACTCATTCAAATATATCAAACCCTCAATCTTTCTGTCCTTGCATACATCAGGGGTCTGGTTGTGTGTTTTGTATTTTAGAGCTGGGACCATTGCAGCTGGATGAAACAGAATAACAGTGCATTGGTGCAGGAGATCATAAATTTCTTCACTAAGCCAAGGAAATTTATCCTGTTACCCATTTTCCTTTATCATACTGTAATATGAAATCACACATGACATCAGAGCTCATGCAGGGCACGCCAGACTCTGACTCATTATTTCTTGCAGCAATTACAGCCAGATGTAGATTAAGAGCACAATATATTGCTTTTCTAAAGTTAAGTTATGGTTATTTATAGAAAGATTTTAAGTGGAAGACAGCTGAAAAGTGGGAAAAGAAAAACCTCAGAAAGAGTAAAATATGCCAAGTGAAATAAAATAAGAGATTGGCAGAAAGAGCATAAGTTGAGTGGGCTGAGGCAGGTGCCAAGGTTACTGGACTGAACTCCAGCGAGGCTAAGATGGAAAGGTCATGAGAACCCACTGGATGAACTCGACCTGAGAAGTCCTTGGATGTGGTAGATAACGGTGTGAGATGTTATCAAAAGGTACAGAGAGCACTGTAGAACAGGTCTGAATTTCACAGGTGTTTAGGTTGAAGGCATGTACCAAACTTCATGGATAGCTAGAGAGGAGCACTGGGGTCTTCTGGGTAGTCAGGTCTGGCAAGGTCAGCAGTGTCTGCGTGACCAGAGCTGTAAGAACACATAAGATTAAGATTACCTAAGGAATGGCAACAGAAATAACAGTTATGGGCATCAATATTGCAAAACTGGCACTAACTGGGAGAAAGTAATAACGGATTGATGGTTCATCTAGGAAAAGATCGGGGCAGAGAAATGTAGGGGCAGGAGTGGAGAAAGAAAGGAAGGAACAAAAAGTGTGGCAATAATGTGTGAAAATTACAGAGCCAGTGCTGTTCAAAGAGTATCTGTCAAGGGGTCCTATACTTCATCACTACAGCCAGAGCAGAAAAACAATCCAAACTCACTACTCTGAACAATGGGCAGGATTCAAACCTGTGTCTGCAGTCAGGAGGACAAGTTGGGAAGGAAAAATTGTTCCCTGGGAAAAAGGGAGAGTATCAGTATGCATGATCCAAGCACCCTGGCAGCACCCTGTGGGAGCCCATCCCAAGCCTTGTAGCATC
This sequence comes from Dasyornis broadbenti, assembly GCA_013397935.1. Classification (NCBI taxonomy): domain Eukaryota; kingdom Metazoa; phylum Chordata; class Aves; order Passeriformes; family Dasyornithidae; genus Dasyornis; species Dasyornis broadbenti. Next base: position 69,144 of record VZRN01003162.1, on the reverse strand, counting down.
TGCAACTGCCCCACACATTCTAGGAATGAGCTTCTGAGATGCTGCATCATATGCCTGGCTGTTTGCAGTCACACTGCAAATGTTTGAGTGCATGATTAAAGTTTTTCATCCTGTGCTGGTAGGGAAAGCAAGGCTAGTGCATGCCAATCTGGTGAAGGTGCTTATATTCCAGAATGAAATTGAATGGTATTCTCTCAGCTCCTTCCTCTGGGGCACAGTTCTCAGACAAAGGACAAAGAGAAGGGAGGTCTCAACACAGTAAAACTTTTTGCTTATTTCTTTTGCTTGTCTTTTCTAGTGTCTTTTGCATTATAGATGCACCAAAGGGTAAGGTGTTTTTGTAAAGTTAAAGGCCTTGATTATTGTTGCAATTTAAAATAAATAAACCTGATGAAATTTAGTCCTGTTCTTCCTCAGTCTAAAAGTGTTAGTGTGCATTTGCTTACATCTTTCTCATTTTCCTGCTATGGTCCCAAGAGACAGAATTTAGTCCTTTTCAGAGAGTTCATCAAAATTGCCAGTCAGGAAGATTTTTCTCTCAAAATTGAGAAGTTTTTTTCTTGTTACTCTGGCTGCAATTTTTCCTATTGTTATTAAAGCAAATTTCTAGCAGCCATGTAAAAAACACAAATAAAACCTAGGAAAATGATGCACTGACAGAGATTACTTCAATAGACCTAATATACTATCTTTTACACAAAATTTTCGAATCCCAAAAGATTTATATTTTCTTTACTTTCATTATCTTGAAATGTTCTTTCACATCTGTGAAATATACCCATTAAATATCAGAAGTCCCAGTAGCCGTTAATCACTTGTCCAAGCCACTGTATGTACAAGTGGCTCTTCAGCTTCTCTAGGAAGTCGGTCTCTTTGGCTCTTTGGTTCTCTCATCATGGTAATTTCTTTTCTCAGATCTCCCACCAAATCATATATATAGAAGAAACATGATGATCAGAAATGTATGCAGTTCTGCAGAACAGGGAATGTTACCATCCTGTTCTCTCACACAATGCCTTTTCTCATAACGTAGATCCTCAAATCCTGCTATTTACCCAGTGCTGGCAGCAGTGGATGACCTTTAAGCAAGAAAACATCTAAAGAGAATACGCTGCAGCATATGTGGGCAGAATATTTTTTCAGTTATTTCATAGCAAAGATTTTAGAATACAAGGACTGAGCCAAGTGGTTATAAATTCATTTTTAAGTGAAGTGACAAAACCCTCCTTATTTAAACTGGCAAACAGTGCCACAATTGCAGACACAGCTTGAGATTATTTCAGTTGGTCACAGTCTTTTTCTTCTTAATTACCTATTGTTTATGCATTTTATTCAAATGTCCGTGTATGTTCAGAGCCTGTGCTTAGCACCAACACAATATTCTGGAAAAAAAACGAAGATTTTTCTTGCACAATTTGGTCAAAATACGCTCCTAATCATTAGTCTGATAGCTCTTCACTCTCCAGAGTAACACATAAAGAAGCCCAAATCTGGCACTTGCTTAGTAATGCACTGAATCTGCTCTAATCTCAGTGGAAATTGAGTGCCTTACATGCCACACTTGGTTTGCCGAATTTTAACCGTGCTTTTGCTGAATAAAAGAACACTTAAAGCTTTGAGTGGTTATCCAGTGGGGAGCCACAGCTCCTCTATATTCTCTGTGGCATAGAGGTGGTGTAAAATGACGGACTCATTTTACACCCACAGCTGCTCGCTAATGGCTACCTCAGCCTCAGAGTGCCCCAGTCAGGATTTCCTACTGATTCTGCATTAAGATGGAAATAAAACAGTGCAGAGCAAAGCTCAGAGTCTCAGGTAGTAAAGAGAAGGCAACTCTCAATCCAGACAGGAGTTTCTTTTATGCTTAAACCTCCTCTGCATGAGCATTTTCCACCACCCAGATACCACCAGCAGTCGCTGAGCATAGCTGCTACAGACCTCTTGGGAATTTTTGAGACTGGAAACCCTGTAAGATTCTCAGTCTTTATTGGGGAAAGATGGTAAAAGGGTGCAGAGAACAGACTTGTCTCCTCTCTAGATTTGGCAGGATACTTAGGGATTCCATCACCATGAATTTAAGTGTTTTTAGTAACAAAATATTTAGCAAGGTTTCTCTGGTCTGCTATCACACCCCAGAAAACATCAAAACAGAGAAAAACCAAGAACTGAAGAAAAAATGAACTTCACTGGGTGCATTTCTTTCCTATAAATTCGGTTTGTAAAAATACTTTTCCTCTCCATGTTTACAAAATCTATGCATTTAGAAATTTCTTATAGGGTTGTATCCCAGTATATCATCATCTCTGATGATGCCAGGTTCATGTAGAAGTAAAACTCAGCATTTTCTGCTTACAGTCATGATAGAGTTTTCAATTTAAAATATGAACATGAATCAAGTATACCCTCTAAAAGTAGGAATTGCAGTTTAATCTTGTAATTTCTGTCATCCCTAGGGAGACATGTACACCTTAGAGAAGTTCATTTCATCTGCTGATAGGTGTCCAGGGCAGGGAAGACTTTCTCTCTTACTTGTTGTGAGATCCTAGATGCTTAAAGTTTTGGAAGGCAGTCACTGAGTGAAATGAATTTCATGTTTATTCATGAGTGTTAAATATTTAAGAACTTTACTATCCTCTTTACAACATTAGGGACCTTGGGGGACCTTGTGAGCGTGTGTGTGTGTATATTATAAACATACATATATATATATACCCACATATATATACACACGATTAGAAAGCACTAAACATTTCATTTTACACTGGAAGAATTGAGACAGAGAGAGTTTATGGCATTTTATGGAGGATTTCACAACTGATTTCATGGCCAAGACTAGTTCTAATAATTCATCTTGATATTGTAGGTGTGGAACTATTTGTGCCAGGGCTTTGAAACCAGTGGGTATATACAAGGACTATAAAAGATTTAGCTAATTTCTATTACTTTGTCTACCCAGAAATCAGCAGTATGGTGATTAAAAATCCTCAGAACTTATTAAAGGGAATGACAAAGGCGCTGCCAAAGTTTTCTTCATTACTAGCAGCTGTGCAGTTTTAAATCTAGTCTAGACATCACTAACCAAACTATATTTATGCAGCAAAGATCCCTAGCCTAAGAGCAAGGGTGTTTAGAGAGCCCACAAGAAAAATTTTAGGCACTCCTTAATTGTAATGGACAAGAATTCATAGAAGAGGCTTGTACTGACCCTTCAAGAGTAAAAAACTACTGTGATGTGCATGTGGTGCTTACGTCTGCAGTGCTTCTTGGGTTGCATGAAGGAGAAGTTTTTAAATGCAGTATTTGCTATGACTTTTGCATAACTCCATTTACAGAGTTAATGCAGAGAGGAAGGAAGCAGTGCAGAAGAAGGGAAAATAAGTGTGTCAGTAGCATTTTCTTCCAAAGTGTAGGCACTTTGTAGAAGTTCCACTTTGTAGAGTAATTTCTAACTAATTTCATATTTCACAATATACATTTTCAAAAGAGCTGATTAAGGTCAGCAGGAAGAAGAAAGCAAAACAAATGGCAAGCAACAAATTAAATCCTAAAGTATGAATAAAATATTTCCCACCAAGTCAGTTTCAGTCTTCAAAAATTTAGACAGAAGTGATTAGGATACGTGCAAGGATACCAACAACAGAGATATAAAATAATGGCTGATGTAATTTTGATCCAGACTTCACTTGCCCTTTATCTGCAAAAGAACAGATACTCTAGCTAGTTCCAAATTATGAAACTAGCTTCAAAACACATTCTTCTCTCCACTAAGCAGATTTAAAATTTAAATTAGTTTCCTTAATTGTATGTGAGTCAACTACTTTATTTTCACAGAAAGAACAGGTTTTTTTATCAAGGCACAGGTCTCAGAAAATGTATTTTACTTGCAACGAGTTGTTAGTGACCACTTAAAAGTAAAATAGGTCCTTTACCATCATGCAGATAGGGGTAATACTTATCAAACAGCATAGAAACTCACACTGTTAAAAGAGAACACACGGTTGTCTCTCTTGCTAATTTACCAGAACTTAACTCATTTATTAACTGGTTCCCTGACATGTATTTACAATCCTGACCTAAACCACGCAGTCAATCACTCACTCTAACAGCTTCTAAATTACATTACCTAATTCAGAAACAAAAGACAATAAAAATACTGACCCTTTTCCAAATTAAAAAAAAAAAACAAACCTTATGTCCAGACAGGGGAAATCCAAACACCACATCATTTTTTCTTCAAATTCTAAAGCTTTCTTCAGACAGGATGATAATGTTCATTCTGAAAAACCTCCGCTTCCAGGTGATACCAAAGTCGTGAAGGGAAAACCATAGGAATTTTGCCATGTTTCTCTCCTGTGTCATCTACTAGAACAGCAGGAGAGACAGAAACAGAACCTACTGTAGAATTTTGTGTCTTAATTGCTCATTTTAGTGTGAAATATAGCATTCAGTATGCATTTATGCAATAAGCATTTCACCTAGTTGGGGGGGTGACAATTCCTGAGGGAATTGCTAAATAATGATGAAAAATCCTTATAGTACAGTGTTACTTTAAAAGACATAACCGTGAGAATAAGCAGATCTAAATAGGCATGATTCTGCACAGGTTACATTTGCAAAGCTTTTCAGTGTATGAAATTACGTGTCTTAGATCTGGCTCCACTTCATATCCACCCTGAACTTGTCCCACTGTGTCTACAGGAACGTTGTAGTGATAGCAGCTTCACTTGGGGCGACATAAATAAGGAGAAATTGAAAAGAAGATCAATACTAATGCAATCACGGGGGGGGGAAAAAGAAAACCTTAATCTCATATCATAACATTGCAGGAATCGAAGTGGAGTTGAAGGAGAACTTATTGATAGAGACAAGAGAACTAAAGGAATACACATACAAATAGCACCATTATCGGTGAAGTGGAGATGACCAGAGGAAATCTTTCAAGCTGTCAGGTGGAAAGATGAGAAGAATATGGTGACAAATGAACTAAGCATGATGACTTCTAGAAAGAAAAATGGGAATGGAAGGCATCATGTAACCCTTTGGCAAAGAAGATTGAAAAAAAAACAGTGTGAATGGAGTGATGTGATTAATCAAAGTGTAGTGCAGATCTGGAAGAGGAAGTTCAAAGAAGATTGAGAAAATTACTTAATTGGAAAGCATCAGGAAAAGAACAGAATCACGAAATGTCAGCTAACAGCTTAACAAAATAGTACCCCCGATTCAAAATACATATATGAGAAGCTAGGATAATTATTATACAATGGTAGAAGGATTCAATTCATTTAGAAAGACATTCAATTCATTCCATTCAATTCATTTAGAAAATGTGTTACGCTAGAACAGGCTTCCATGAGGGTTTGATATTCTTAGAGAGCATACAAAATACACGGATGTCATAACATATTGCCTATTCCTCTGGAATGGACTTGCATTAGCTCATGGAGAACAAGGCTTTCTTGGCAGCTAAAGGCGGGTCAGACTATCCTAGTCATTGCAGAAACAAGATAATTTCTAACAAACAAGTTCTTGTATCAGAGAAATAAAGCCTGAGGAAAGAAGGCAGGCCTGCCAGCAGGGCACAATATCCTTTTCCAGAAAAAAAACCCCACGTGATTCAAGACCTCACCAGAGGGCATTCCTTCACATGTTTTGAAGGAGTCTTTAGAAAAAATTTATCTGAGGCCAAAAAAATATAAATAGTGTGATGAATCAGTTTGAACAGGAGAAAGCTGGGGGAAAGGACTTTTTTTTTAAAACTTGTAAGACCAGTCAAAGCTGAGCTCATAACCCATCTGTGTCACAGTCAACTGCTATTCTATTATTTCATTCCTCCATTCCCCTTTTTGGCTCAGCTTTCCCTTTTTCTGTGTATTAAAACTCATTTTCCTTTTCTGCTACAAATAACTGTCACCATGTGATTCAGTAAGAAGATTTTTCTGGTACCGATTCAGTAAACATCTCTAAATTCAGATATTTGTGTCAGATATTTTACTGATATGACAATATGGATTTTTTTATGAAGTTCTGAGAGAATTGCCAGCAGAATTCAAATTCTACTGGATCAAAACATTCCGATGAAATGTAGAGATACAAGTTCTCTAAATCTCATGTACTCTTTTAGCTTTGTAAAATCTTTCAGTTTATCTTTTGGCTGTGTCTGCTCAGTTTGTTCCTCACACATTATCAAAAACATCTGGGACGTTCTAGTTATTTCCAGCCAGGATACACAGTGCAGGTATGTCTGAAATGCAGATATGTCTGAAAGTTTGTGGATTTTGTTTTGAACTTGAAAATTTTGGCCCAATATTACTTTGTATCACTACATTAGGATCAAGTTGAATAGACTTCTGAAACCATCTATAAAAGGAAGTATGTCAGATGATTAATGGTAATGATGAAAATGCAGGGGAAAATGATATGATTATTCATGTTGTTTTTGAGCAAATCATTAATCTTGTATTTGCAGCTGAACAAACTGAAGCTGATTTGTGAGTTGGGCTCTGTAGAAGACAAATGCCAGGAGGATGTAAATGTTAAGTATCTTTTTCTATTATTGCTACCAGTTTACATAAGGAATTTGACAAGTGAGAGGCTGCATTGTTGTTCAATTCCAATATAAAAAGTTCTGACTGACTGAGAAATTATTCTCTTTCCATATAATCTAGTGGCAGAAGAGGAAACACAGGTAAGCAGTTCCACCAACCATAGTAAATAGGAATTCATGCAGTCAGTAAGGTGTTCTTTTATAGATGATCTACACATCACCTGGGTACAGAATATTCTAAGTACGAGCTCCTCACTGCTTGCAAATCTGCAGAACAAATGCGAATAAATTTAAGCCTTCAAAATACTTCTTTTTTTCTGACTAGTGAAGGATTAGCAGAACAAAAGCAAAGGATAATGAAAATAGCTTCCACTGCTTTTTTGCTAATACAGATTAGCAGTAGGCATAACTCAAATGCCTCTCCACTTTTCCTCTGCTGTGGAGCCAAGTATCGCTGAAGCGGAGCAGCTTTGCTCTTACACATGGATTTTGACAGCTTCATCCCTATCTATGCATGCAGCAAGTGGAGGCACCTCCTCTCACATCCACACACCAAAGGAAGAACGTGCATAAGCTTAGAAGATGTAGTGAATCAGAATAGTCCAATGTTGCCTCTTCACTCAGAGCTGCTCAGTACAAGAGCAGGCTTTGCGGACCTCTTAGTAAAGAGCTATTTCTGGGCACCTGCAGCTTTACGCTGCCAGTCCTTGAGGATTAGGCAACAGGAACTCCGATCCACATTTGAAGGATGTTGAAATATCCATGTTCCACATTCATCCCAAAAGCTCTACAAATCCTTGATACATATCTCTGCACAGGCTTATTTTACATCAAGGTAACATCTGACACATTTGGCTTCCAACTGTTGCTCCTTTTCTCCGCCACTGTTCTTTTGCCAGTTGTGTGTTTGGTGCATTCAAGTGAGGAGACACTCCAGACTGCTCCTCCAAGCAGGACTGTTCTTCAAGACCGATGCAGACAGACACTCATGAAGAAACTTCTGTCAAGCCTCAGACATAATTTTAAAATGCCAGATTCTGTCAGCTCTGCACCTGTGCTTGGAGAAAGACCAGACATAGTTAGCACTCCTGCCCTGGTCACAGAGCACAAAAGCTGCCATAATTCTGGCACCTCGGGACCAAGGGATGAGGGAGATCTTGTCTTTCCATCCTTTCTTGTTTACGTAGAACACCACCACCTTCTTGTCCATCTCATTTTAATTCTCTTTAGTCTCCCCTTCTACAAGTGCCAACTATCAGTATAATAATCAGGTCCCCATTAAAGAGCAGCACCATACTTATTGCTACAGGAAAACAAGGAAAAATGCACGCCCAGAACTGAATCTTCAGTTGGCTAGAGCATCAGCTACAGCATCCTCTCCGATGAGGTTGGGATGTTTTTTTTCTTCCAATAGGATGCAACACAGCTAAAAAATGGACCAAAGCCTTCCTGTGAGACCTGAGCCAAGAATTAGGAGGTATTGGTACATCCACACAAACTGCTTTCAGAATATGCCCAAAACAATATTTATTCCCTTTTCTGGCCTCTTCAGGTTTAAGATTTGCTAATTGGAACATTTGCCACCATTTAACTATGACATTTATTGGAATACACAAATTTAGAAAACATGTTTCTTTTCAACAAAATCTCTGAATTTTTTAAGCTTTTATCTGAAATTATATGCTGGTTTTAGTGATCTGGAAGCAGTCATTTGATTTTCATGTCTTCTGGGAATATTGAAAATAAAGTTTCTTTTCATAATGGATGTTCTGTAGATTTCAGAGCTACAATAGATTTACATCTGTGCAACTGAAAGCCAAATTTAGGTTTCCATTTGTCATTACTTACTGAGTTCATAAATGGCCCAGCTAATGTGATCCATGATTTATGACACAAAATACTGTTGTACTTAGCCAAATATTCAGAATGCTTTGAAGTTATTGCTGGGCTGAACAAAGGGCAGGAACACTTCATCCAAACCCAGATACAGAAATTAATCTAATTCTCTGCCAAAGGGAAGAAAATAAATGCATTATTTTCAACTTTCCTAATAATGGGTGCTTTTCCATCACCTTCAAGCTTAAAAGTTAGCTGTGGCTATGTGAATGAGTTCCTCTATGAAATACACTTTTGCATTATTTACCACCCCCCACAAATCACCTCCTGAAAGAGCAGTGTTTGTGGATCAAATCAAAGATTATTCTCTCAATTTTCTCTGTTCAGCTACACTCCAACATGGCCAGGGTAACTCTTCAGCAAACTTCTCCTTGCCCTAGATGCCCTGGCAGTTTGTGGCACTGGGAAGTCATGGAACAAAACAAATGGTCCCAGCGACTTTCAGTGTAACATTATCATCCTTCTAGGTACAGCACCCTTGAACAGACTCCATCATCTGACCAGCATGGAAATGGTCCTCTGGGAAATGCTTAAAAAACGTCTGTGGTCTCTCATTCTGTGCCTTTGATTCTCTGGAGGGGAAAATAGATTATTAGTTATTAAAAACGAGAAAAAGACATTAAGGCTTTCTGTTTTAATTTGATGTCTTCTTTCTGGTGTGAGTTCATCCATATTTGTCTTACCCCACTAGCAGAAATTTAAGGAGAATATATACAAAACAGGTCAATAATTCTTTGTTCTGTGTTGAGTTCTGTGTTGCACCTCTCCCTTGAAAAACAAGAAAGTGTGAACACCAGGTCTTTACAAACTTGATTCCATTCTCAGTTGCCAGTTTGTGCTTTTAGGTGTCACTGAGATATGGTTGGTACAAACTGATACGGGTGTCGCAGCAGACGTGTGTGAAAATCCCTTCATTCCCATTCTACTGAGTCCTTCCCTGTGCTCTTTTGCATTAGGCAGTGGTTTTTCCTGCCAGTCTGACTGTTTGCTATGCAGAGCAGGGCTGCCTCTGGCGATTTTGCTTTGAAAGGTGTTGTTCTGGGCAGCTAGAAACAACCAGGTTCTCTTGAGCTCCTGATGGCTTATATGTTATTTCGAGAAGTGTTTTGACATCTTTGCTCCTAAAAAGGATCAGGTTGGAAAAAAAGTGTTTGGAGGATGAAGTCACTATTCTTTTTTGTTATTACAAAGCAGAAAACAAGGAAAGCAACACTCTTTAAATAAAAAAACTTGTAAATTCTTATAACTTTAAAAAATATTTTTCCAATTTTATAAGACTTATAAATTCTGGATGTTTTCAAATCTCAAAAAATAATCTTTCATATTAATATTATAAAGGAGTATAAACTAAATTTTCTTTTTGCTGAATACTAAGTATAAAGTGTGAATGTTGTAAATCAATTCATCAGGGTGAACAAAACATGGCTAATCATAAACTGAAAGGCTAGACACGTATTATTAAAGTCTAATAAAAAAGAATTCTTTCATGCTATTTTCTAGGAAGCAGAAAGAAAAGCCATTTTCATACAGTTCTTATTCTTCACTTCCCAATTTCTTCTTAAAAAACTTATCAGTGTTTCAGAGAAAATGTTGAAAAACTGAGTCCTTGGAAATTTAAGAGGAGATTTATTCCAGGAAAAGATAAGTTGCCCCCAGGTCTATGCACCTCATTTCCACAGGTTTTTAGAAAACCCATGGGTAGTCTGACCACATCAGTAAAATGCCACATCCCTTAGACAGAACCATCCTTTTAAACACATTTACCATGTTGTTAACCTCTCAAAAGTGGGGACGCTTGTTCTTTTAGATTTAGTGTGGTCTTTTTTAAAATCACTTTCCATTTCTCTGCACTACGAATAATCTCAAGAGGGATCTCGTTGTGGAGCTGAGGATCTGCATAGGGGACTTGCACAGTTTTTACATACGACCTTTTATGTGCTTCTCAGACTGTAGGACTTTGTAGGTGAATTTTGTTCCATGCACCTGTAGCTGAGGACACCTCCGTACGTAGTCTTGGAGTGAACGAGCAAGAATAGAGCCATTATTTCCAGAGACACTACCATCTCAACACTCTCAGGAGTCTCGAAACGTCATTGTAGTGGAGAGGCAGAGGCAGGTGAACTCAGAGCCCCGCTGGGTAATCAGTCAAAGGACTGTTAGCCAAGGATCTGTTAAAGATGAAGGCTGGAAGCTGCCCACTACATATACTAGGAGGAGGTTCCTCTTCCTTCTGAGAATTTGACAAGTAGGACTGGAACCTTCTACAACAGGTGTGAGGTTCTGCAACTAGAAGGCCAGACAACTGAGGAGATGGGCAAAGATCCTTCAGGGATAGTGGGGCCTCCTAAAATGACATCATCTGCACCACACATCATGAGCTTCTCTATTAAGAGGAGTGGAAAAGAAGGGTGGTTGTAATGGGAGACTCACTTCTAAGGGGAGTGGAGGGCCTGATATGCAGACCGGACCCAACCCACAGAAGTCTGCTGTCTCCAGGATCTCGGATAAGGGACATTACTGGAAAGCTCTCCAGTTTAGTAAGGCCCTCTGACAATTATCCTCTATTTGTTGTTTAAAGTGGCAGCAGTGAAATAACAAAGAGAAGTCCGAGGGCAATCAAAAGAGAATTCAGGGCCCTGGGATGATTGGTAGAGGGCTCAGGAGCACAGGTAATGATTTCCTCTCTTCTGGTAACAAGGAACAATTTTATACAAATAAGAAGATCCATCAGGTCAGTGTATGGCTCCAAGTTTGGTGTTGGCAGAAACAATTTTGGATCGTTGACCATGGGATGATCTACTCAACACCTGGTCTACCGGCACCTGATAGGATGCACTGATATCAGAGAGGAAAAAGAGCTCTAACATAGGAGCTAGCAGGGCTTATTGGCAGAGCTTTAAAGTATCCTGGAAGGCAAAAAGGGACAAACCCAGGCTGGCCAGAGCTTTAAATGAGCCTGGAAGGGGGAAATGGACAAACCCAGGCTGGCCAGTGAAGAGCCACGGGACGGTGTGTTAAAACTTGAGGAAGGAAGCTCTAATGAATCACTCAATCTGCCTCAGGAGGTGTTGGCTACAACGTACCACACCTGAAATGTCTCTGTACTAAAGCACCCAGCAGGGGCAAACAAGGGGAACTCAAGGCTTTGGCCCGGTGCCAGAGATTTGACATCATTGGCACAAGTGAAAGCTGGTGGGATGAGTCCTGTGACTGCAGTGCCCTGTTGGATGGTTAGAGGCTCTTCAGGAGGGACAGGCACGGCAGGAGAGGTGGGGAGTGGCACTGATTGTGATAGAAGGGATAGAAAGTATGGAGCTCACAGCTGGCAATGGCACAGTTGAGAGCCTCTGGATGAGAATCAAGGCACAAACAAATAATGCAGTTGTCTCTCATGTCATGAGAGTCTGCTACAGACCTCCTGGCCAGGACAATGACACTGACGAGTTATTCTTTGAGGAACCAAGGGACACTTGCAAATCAACTGCCCTTGTCCTTATGGGGGACTTCAGCTTGCCAGAAATTGACTGGGAGCGTCACACAGCTGGTACAACCCAGGCCAGAAGATTCCTGAAGAACCTGAATGACAACATTGTGGAACAGTTTCTAAGGGACCCAGCTTGGAAAGATGCCCTCGTTGATCTCCTAATTGTCAACAGGGTGGATCTTGTGAGCAAGTGGAGACTGGCAGCCCTCTTGGCCACAGTGACCACAATATGATTGAGTTTAAAATCTCTGTTAACAGGAGGAAAAGTGCCAAAACCTCAACTCTGGATATGAGGAGAGCAGACATCGGGCTACTCAGGGAACTAGTAAGAAAGGTCTCCTGGAATTTTTTTTTCTGTTGCAGGGGTCCATCAGTGCTGGTCACTTTTTGAACATCACCTACTCAGGGCCCAGGAGCAGGCAATTCCCAAATGTCAGAAGTCAAATAGGGAAAAGGAGGGGGGACTCTGATCTCTTCTCTGTGGTGACCAGTAACAGGATCCAAGGGAATGGCCTGAAGGTGTGTCAGCGGAGGTTTAGGTTGGGCATTAGAGAAAGGTTTTTCACCCAGAGGGTGGTTGGGCACTGGAACAGCTCCGCAGGGAAGTGGTCACAGCACCAAGCCTGACAGAGTTCAAGAAGCTTTTGGACAATATTCTTGGGCACATGGTGTGATTTTTGGGGAGGTGATGTGCAGGGCCAGGAGCTGGACTCAGTGATCCTTGTGAGTCCCTTCCAGCTCAGCATATTCTGTGTGATTCTATGTGTGACGGTTTCTGAAGGATTCACTGCAGCTTCTCCATGGAAATCAGCACAGATTAGCAATTGGAGCCACTAACTTTAACAAACTCTCTTTACTGCCTGAGAGAATTCTCTTGCCTCCCACCAAACTGCTTCGGGGTTGTACTTTTCACATGTTTGTAATCTGTCAAACACACTTTCCAGAACTTTAAGATGTGAAACACCCACTCCTATCCTATCCCACATTCCTTGTTCTCTAGCAAATAAAAGTCCTTGAAAGCAGTTTTAAGGATCTAGCAGGCTAACTTCTTTCTCATCCTGAGCTGAAATAACCTCTCCTTATCCTCTGGAGAAATAGGAAATACACACCTCTCCAGAGGACTTTGCTTTGTATGTTCACGTGCTGTAACTTTTAGAATAACTTCTATGTAGACATGCAACAGCTACCTGGTCTTCTAGAGAGAGAAGTTTTAGACACTATTGACTTCATTTACATTGGGTTTTTTCTCCTTCCCTATTCAAAAAGCAGTAATTTTTTCAGAGACCTCCCCATTTCAGCTCTACTACTAGGCAAGCCAGAATTCAGAAAAGTCAACATATGTCATTAGACCCAGTGCAATCTGGAAATAAAAATATTTCATTTTGATGCAGCAGCAAGGAAGAAGTCTGACATTCCAACCTAAGTATATACTGTTTTCTTTTGCAAGAAGTAAAGTCTTTGGTACAAAAGTTCATCAGGCCAAAAGATTTCAGAGAGAGGGGAAGGCTGTCGCTTATTAGATATTCTATGTCATATCTGCTATGTGTTCCTGCTTGGCATAATCCTGACAAAATAAATTTCACTGAAAGATTACTGCACCTAGGAGAATTCACCTAGGCGTGGAACCACAGCAAACTGCTCCAGGGATGCACTTTAAATGTATTAGATTTCTCTTTACAAAAATATTATTTTCTTCCTTTATTATTAATTGTAGCATTATGTCCTTTCCCAAAGTGATATTTTTGCCATATGCTGTCCCTCTTTTAAATCAATTTTGCTACCTCCTGTGACAGCAGCCAATGTCTCTTGCAGCAAATGCTAAATTTGTTATGCCAGAAGGCATGACAAATATGACACAATGAGTACTTACATGCTACCGGATAACAAAATTATTTTATTTAAATCATTATTTTACAATGTAGCACTTCTTAGCAAAATGAGTTTTTCACAAAATTTGCCAATGCTTTCTACTATAAGGAACATTCCTAAATATTAACAGCTATGTGTTCAAAAGGAGGAGGAATAATTATGGGAGTGGAGACCATGACTTAACCTTTCCTTTTCCTGCACACCATTAGAGCAGCACGCTGTCCTGGCCATTCCTTTCTGCCTCCCTCTTGTGCACTCCCAGTGTGTCCCTGGCATCACACTGGCCCTCATAAAGGAATGACCGGGGCTGCAGAGCTGTGGAGAGCATGGGCACTGGGTCTTCACCTCTGGGTCCCAACTCAGCTATCGGATTAATTTCGCTTTAAAGGAAAATCAAATCCTCCATCACTCATCTGAGAGATAAGACATACTAGATTTGAAGCAAGTATTGTGCTGACTTTCAGGGCTCCTCAAGCCTCAGACACCTGTGGATGCCAGAGAGGAGCCTGGCACTTCTCTGCCTGGGATAGCAAAGGAGAGTAGGGCACAGATCTAACCTAGAGCTTCCAGTCATTGGCATAGATGGGGATCTCTGGTGAGCACTTGGGCTTTTGGGGGAGTGACACAGAGAACTGCAGTGCAAGCACTCAGTAAATCAGTGGAATAAATAATAAAGTAATCTATTAGTTTGTTAACACAAGAGGAATCATTTAACATGGATTTTAAAAAAATGTGCTCAACACAATTCCCTTCTTTGATAAAATTATTGGCTAAGTGGATGAGTAGAAATCACTAAAATACCTTGTCTTTATTATGGCTTTTGACAGAGACCAGCAAGAGACCCTCATAATCAAACTAGAGGAATATATTCTAGATAAAAATGCTGCACAGAAGGTTGAATAAAGAATAGCTCAAAGTCTGCTTTCTACCAAAAGGAGATTAACAGATCCTTAGAAAGATATGTCCTATGTCATAGTCTTCAATATTTCCATTAAGGTGAAATATTATACAGAGAATATATTGGGACAAAAAACCAGATAACACCAAATAGAAATCTCTCTGGGTAAGACATAAAATAAAAAATTATCTTAACAACTTTGATAAATCAGCTGAGAGAAAGAAGCTGATATCTGCTGTGTTACTTATGACGTAAATCACATGAGAAGGGAAAACACTGAATGCATAAATACAAAATATGGAGTAAAAAGTTAAAAAATACAACAGGAAAGCATTAGAAGAATACTGCAAATCAAAGTGCCACTTAAAAAAAAAAAAAAGGAAACTATCTTTCTAACCTATACAAAAGGTGCTTATAGCTTAATCACTTTATTATATCTGGGACTATATGTCTATTACATATATTGAGTAATGCCTCTATCATTAACACTACACGTGAATACAGAAAATTCATAAGAAAGTTAAAAATGTAAAATATTGCAAATATTCTGGAAAAACTGAAGTAGTGGAGGTGATTTATCAACATGCAAAGAAATAAGCTGTGGATTCCATTTTCACATTACTTAAAAAGTCTATATGAAACCACAGGGGTACATTATTTGCTATGAGACTGGAAAAGAAGAAATTAACTGTAGATTGAAAAACATCCATGTTTGTATAGTTTTGGAGACGTTTACAGAATCCTTGAAATTATTTTGATCAGAGATTTTGGATCAAGGAATACGGTTATCCTCATGTCAGGGATGACTTACTACTTTCTAAACAAACCTCACTAAAAATACTTGTACGGTAAATTGAAAAGGCGATATTTTCTGCCACTAAGCCATCTGAAGATCCCACCACCACTGACACCGCTCTATGAACCGATCTGCTCTAGCTCTGTGCTCCCTCACCCTTCAATTCCTCACACCCAGATCTTTCTAGTAAAATTCAGAATAATCCAATAGTAAAATATTTCTTTACCTTCCTTCTTAAAGATCAAGTGGCATGAAGGTTAACACTGTTATTCCAAACAGTTCCTCTAGTGAAAAACACAAGTGTTTTTTCTATGTCAAACAGAGAGAATTTCAGTTTTCTCACTAATTTTAAAGCAGCAGGAGATGTATTTTAAAAAAAAAAATTTGGAAGACACTAAAAATGTCTTTTGTAAATTTGGAAAACCAGGGACAGCAGCTAGAAAGCAGCAAAATTAAAGATCTCTGTTCATAGGCACCTTTCTGCAGTTAAATAATTCGAATAATCCTTTAGGATAATCTCTTGAGATGGAAGATATGTCAAGACAGTTTAAAAGTTCTTCTCTGTAATCTGAAATATTCCTTATTTTAAAAGCTAAAGCAGATTTAAGGATACATTTCAGGTTCCCTAGCTCCAGCAGAACCAGAATTCTTCCTCTGTTGATTCCCTAAAATCATTAAATTCCCTTCTAAACTGGAGCCTCTGCAGGTCTGTGCAGCCCTCTGTAACCCAAAAGTTTTCATCACATACACATACAAAACCACTGAAACAGCTGGAACATTTCAATGTGTTATAAGAAACCTCATTTTAAAAAGCTATTCAGGTAAGGTTGAATTTGTAGCTCTTTAGGACTAGCAACACAGAACCCCAAGTAGACTATTCTGCTTTCCATGCCTCTTTGTCACAAAAAATACTGAAAATCAAGGGCAGGGGGAGGGGAGAATGAAAGAAAGAAAAATAAATAGCTTTTATTTTCTTTTATCTGTCCTATAGAGAGAGATGTAGGCTCTATAAAGACTGTGAGACAGATGGGTGGCATTCACAGTCAGCTCTCTGTCGGCTCAGAAGCACTGGATGGCATCTGGTCCAGACAGAGGCAAAACATTCCTGTCTTTGGGACATTTGAGTGTATACGGAGACATGTTCTGGTTTATTCAAACCAGCGGTAAGATCCCCTGATGAGAGGGACCCTGATGAGGTGTAGCCACTGGCATTTACTGGGTGATGCTGTAAGGGAGAAATGATGGTTCTATAGTAAAATATTACGGACCTTTTTGGGTCCTGGCACATGAAGACACATAGGTAAAGGTGGAAATGTAGCTGTTCTAGCACTGGGCAGCTGCAGAGGGTGCCTGTGAGCCCAGCTTTGTGCCACGTCACTCATCCTGCACAGTGGAAAGGGTTCCTGCAGCCATCCTGGGCTTGGCTCTGAAAGGAGCTGGCTGGTTGATGCCAGAATAGACCCCAGGAGTGACATCATGTTTATACAGATGGTCAAGAAATCTGCTTCTAAGTTCACTATTCTATCTGGCAATGCCTAATGCCACACAAGGAGATCATTTCGTGATTTCTGAACAACCCTAAGTAGAAGAAAATTAGGTTATATGCAAAGCAAATAGGAGCAAAACTCAAGACTCAGGATTTACCTGCAACTTTTAATGCTCTTTGCTTCAGTACTCATATGAATAATGAAATGTCAATGCCAACAGCCTTCTTCACACAAAGGTTCAATGAAAATAGTATTTGAAGAAAGTGCTGATGCAGTGTTTTGGTTTTCAAGTGGAATCTAGATGTGTCCAATATATGTAATTCTGGGATATCTTATATTTTACAGTATTTCTTAAGTGCTGAATGACACTGCTCCTATGAATCAGGACTATTTAAAACCATTTAAATTAGGTCCATTCCAAACAATTTCTGACAACAAATAGTTTAAGATACGTGTCTATACTATTCAAACAACAAGGAAATAAAGGAGGAACAGTCATTATCAAGGAGAAACTTTAGCTATATTATTAAGGGAAGATACTAATGTACCAAGGTATGTTACACACCAAAGTGTGTGTTCTTATCATCTCTTACCAGGCCACCTCCTGTCAAGTGGCAAATGGATTGGCTTCTCATGAAGGAAAGGGGACAGTACTGACACTGAATTTCAATGTAACTAAATATGTTAGCATTATATACACATACAAATTATGAAATCAGACAACCACTCAGCATAGGGGTGAATTCATGGTCCCAGGAAGCTTAGCTCAGGATGAGCTTCCAGTTCCCAGACACTGAAGTTCCCTTGCAAAGAACACAATGAGAAACTTTGCAAACACCACTGTGCTAAAAAACAGAACAAACTTCAGCTATAGCCAAAGTTAGATGGGAATGTTTGTCACAGCAATATCTATAAATGGAGTCGTTTCCCAAAGCTTTATTAAATTTTGTATTGGATTATTAAAACAAAGCCCTTTTCCTTTTAGGGAACAGGTTATTTTGGAATATTTTTTTTATTTTTTCAGTGCACTTCTGCCAATAAGACTGTCCAGTTCCCTCTTTATAGACTTACTCCTCTCCAGCCCTTGGGGAAGGGAGTTTGCATTTATTTAAAGGCTCTTCACTAGCCTTCTTTTTAAAATGCATCTTTGATCAGAAGTCACCCTTGGGTATATATAGAAATTAAGTCCCTGGAGTGCTACAAACCTTTCCAGTATCCTTTCTTGCAGGAAATTGAAAGAAAGAATTCAAAGATCTCTTTGTAGACATTCATCTTTATGCTGTGCAGTAAAGATATGAGTGAGCAATGAAATAAATCTCTCATAGGCTTCCTGTGCTTAAAGCTTGTAAAACAAGTATGAAATCAAATGATGAACACTATCTATCTGATTAGTTCCTTTCCTTGCATAACAATTACAGGTGAAAGCTTTGAAACTATGTCCTTGGGAAAAGACAAAGCTTTGACTTTCAGATGGTTGTTATGTAAGGCTGAAAAACTTATTCAGTAGAAAGTGTCATTCCCTTAGAACTTTGCAGCAATTTAAATCCATTTTAGTTCCAGTAAGTTTACTGGGACTAAACACTAACCAAGTGAACGCTTGCCAAGTGAAATATCTCACAGAGAAAAGGGAAAGATTCAGGCTCAAAGAAAGAATAATGTACAACACAAATTTTATGGTGCACAAAAATGTACTGAGTCATGAGTGGAAGGACACGTGAAAATGACACCTTCTTGACTTTTTCCATATCCTGATGTCTTCTGCTTTGAATTTGGAACCAAAAGGCATTTGGAAAGCAAGAGCGCATTTACAGATCCGAGGTCTGTGATGCAGCCCAACTCCATACATTTTGCTGACATCCTGTAATTTCACTAATACTTAAAAGAGAAGTTTGGTCTCTCATAAGACAAAACGTGCTTGCTGTCTCTGGTATTCAAGTTGTGAAGACAGCCAAGCTAGATCTTGCTAAACCACAGTTCCCAGAAAAAAAACATTAAAGATCATTTCAAACTTTTCCTTTGAAAATAGAAATGCCCCTTGTACTCTCCCTCTGTGAAGAAGGCAAAAACTGTGTATCTCTTATTGCAATTATTAAAGAAAACCTTGCAGAATAAGGAAACAGAGACTTTTCAGATAAGTCTTATTTGGTGTCTGTAATAATGGAAATCCCATTTCTAGCACAGCATCATCTCATTCATCCCACACTAATGTTTAGAGCAATGCTGTGTACTGGAAGAGATAACACACACTTTAGAAACAGCTCTTTAAGGATGGCCAGATACAGCAGAATCAAATGAGGCACATCACAGGTTTTATATTATCATCAGAAGACCTGCGTAACGTACTCCTGATCTTTAAGTCTCAGGTGATCTGAGAAACAATGTGAGTTACATGTTCAAGCTTTTTTTTTTTTTTTCTTAAATATATTTATCAGATGATAATAATAATTTGGTTTCAGACGAAATTTATAACTGATTCCCAGGGCTGGATAGATTTTTAGGTACTTTTAAAGATCTGTCCTATTACTTTCATATATATTCTTTGTCAATAATACATTTTTGTGGTTTACTTGTATGCTAAGCCCATTGATGCAATACTCAAGAGACAGCTCCTTTCCAGCACCTTGCTAGGTAAATTTGGCATATGTACAATTATTTGCGGCTTTGACACAGCAATATTTCCCTGCTTCATTTGAGCATGTTTTTGTGCTCAGTTCAGCTTGCAAACTTAACGCATCATCATCTGGCATCCATGTGCAAATACAGATCAGAAACACTTCCAAAAATATTAATATGGAAAAGGAAAAGCTTATTATGCAGATGTATTAAGAGGCATACACAGTCACCAACCCTGTAAGCCTCAGGATACTGCCCCGTGATTTCCTCCAATTTGTGGAGCATTCCCCCTGCTACCAGCAAGTTTGTAGGCAGCCCGAAAACCCACAAACCTACCTACTTCCACCCTTCCTCTTCTTCAAGTGTCAAACTTCCCTGACAAGATGTTCCCACAAGATGTTACTGACTGCAAAGAGGCTTCTGAGTAGAAATAAGTGATTTGCAACACTTGGCCGGGAAAGGAAAGAAAATAATTTGAAAATGTTAGCGAAATAGATGTGCCTGGTCAAAAAAATTTGCATTACTCTTATTCTTTCAAGTTTCAACCTACCTCATACATGAGTGTTGTCACTGTTATCTCTTTTTGCACTGCATACAAAATCAGGCAAAGGCATTGATTTCTTTTTAGTATTATTATATTTTATCATAGTGCCACTGCCACAATGTACAGCAGTGCATGCGTCTGTGTGTTCTTTTTACAGAAATCAGAGGATTTTTGATGAACTGTAAGGAATTAGTGTAATGCATGTGGGCACACAGGTATGTATCTGCTCACCTGTGACTTACCCCACTTTAAGTTCCACAAATCAAGCACAACATAACATAAAACAGACAACAAAATTAAGATATACAGAAATGTTCCCTCATGGCATCACGGTGACTTTCTTGGTTTTAATTTATCAGAAATCTGAGAACAGTAACAAGGGTTTATTACTATGGCAACTATAGGGGCACGATGTAAGTGTTCATTAGCCCTGTGTTCAGTCACTCACATCTCACCTGCCATGGGAGTTAGAAGATTGTTGCTTCCAGTATTCGGGTCTCCAGGCACATCCAAGGCTCCCTGGGTAGCCCACAGACGACGTCAGAATGAGCACAGTTTGCCTGCAAGCCCAAGACCAGACAATACTATCAGGACAAAAAGGGTTTGCAGTATTTCAAACTTCTCTGTGCTTCTCTGCCGTTCATTGTCAGCACTCTCCTTCCAGTGTCTTTCAGTGAGACTCTGCCCCAGTCTTCATTTTTATATGATCAACTGAACAAAAATAAACGGAGGATTTTTTTTTTTCCTTTGGATTTGTATTCCTCAAGAAGCAATATAAAACTTTAATTGTCATTGTGAACATGGCATGCTCGCTTTCAGCCCATCTGTTCTTTCCCCTCCCAGACACAGCCGTGACTCCAGAGCCACATGTTGCCTGAGCACAGAAAAGCCAATGAGCTTCACTGCTTGCACACGAAGGGTAAGTCTAAGCAGCATAAAGCTGTGTCAGGGAGAGATACCAAAGCAAACTTGTAATAGATTAACATGAGTATTGAAAACAGCGTTGCCTGCATATTCCCTGCTGTATTCTTTATAGCCACCACTGTTGTACTGCTTTCAGAACTCAAGCCAGCATCCGAGAGCTACTATCTGCACGTGCAACTGTGCTGATTTACCATGCCCAGCTCAACTGCCTCGGTGGAGTCTAAAACTAATCCCACAGAGACAGTGACTTGAATGCCAGCTAATTATATGCAAAGATGAAGTTTCTCTGCGTCACCCATTTTCACTGATTAATACTCTGGTCATGAAGCCTTGAGCACTTTCAACTCTCTTTACTTCCACAGTAGCTGCAGAATAGGCAGGCTGCCCAGCATCCTGGAGTGGCTCAGCAGATCCCCAGTTCTCCGCAGAGACAGTTTGTATGAACTGTGGTTTTCCAGATTTCATCAGAACAGCCACAATTTTCTCCACCGTTTATCCCAATATCAGCATTATCTCATCCTTCAAGAAATTACTGTCCACCCTGTGTGCAGTGGTTTTCAGGCTTCTGTATTACATAACAGGGGTTTTGAGATCAACAGTAAGAACTCTAAGGACTTTCAACATCAAGGCAATCTGAATTTTTTTCCACAACAGAGACAGTTGTCTCTTGTAATATTATTCCTACGATAGTGTTTGCAACAAGAAAAGGAACTGTGCATAATGGTAGTAAACTGCTTTATTGGCATGAAGACCCTACAGAAGTAATTATTTGTAAATTTGCTGTCAAGGTAGTGCCAGAGATCTCAATACTAGGTGACCAATAACCAAATGAGATTTTCCCGTGAACAAGAGAAAATCTGCCCAGTTCCTTGGTAGATCTAGTAATATGTAAAAAGCAAGCCATTATCCTGGAATCACTGTAATCTACTGTTGTCAATAATCTACTGTGTAAATATAATATCTGCGGAGTATATTGCTGTGTGTTCACCCAGCAAACAGCACCCACTCTGTCTTTCTGCTTCAAGGCATATTGTAAACACAAACTTGCTTATCATCCTGTTTGCTCTGGTATCTTTTGGGGCATTTTTTTACTAAGTCATCTCTTCATAAGTGCAGTACAGGCTGTGAAAATCCAGTAAATCAGCTGCAAACCTACCAGAACTGAGTTAGGCAATGTTTGTGACCATCTAAAGATTATTTTCTCAGTTCACAATTTTGTTTTGATTAGCAAGTTTTCATTGTGCCTGTGGAATTCTCTTTCTGGGAGAGCAAGAACAAGAGGTAACGGTGGTTTGTTTCAAATGCATTAGTTAAAGCTTATAACAAATTGTTAAGGAGAAAAAGCAAAATAAAAATGGAAAGTAGAATCTTTATATTACATAAAATTGGTCACAGCATTACACTTCCTGTTATATCAGCATTTTTGCTGTAAATGACTGTTAAGTGTTTATAATTCAGTTGCCACATTTCTTTCTGCCCCGAGACAACATCCTAGGAAAATGGCTTTTTGATTTATCTGAATATTTAAACAAAAACACACATTTCATATGTGTTTTTCACTCAGCTCACTGTGAAGGCCTTTGTAAAATAAAAACAATATTAAAAATGGATGTATTTAAAATCTACTCAACAGTTTGATGACACATGCTTTAGTCATTTATATAAAAACAGAGGAAGGCCATTATTTTATGTCACTTTGAAAAGCAAGTCTTGCAGAAAAATAGAATTATCCAGAGATTTTGGTCTGGCATTGTTACTGCAATATAAGATACTAAGCTATTATGGAGTGTGGAAAGGAGGGCAAGAAAGATGGTGAAGGGCTTTGAGGGGAAACCATATGAGGAGCAGCTGAGGTCACTTGGTCTGTTCAGCCTGGAGAAGGGGAGACTGAAGGGAGACCTCATTGTAATCTATAACTTCCTGGTGAGGGGAAGAGGAGGGGCAGACTTGGTTCCTCCTCTGTAGTGACCAGTGATAAGAAACAAGGAAATGACCTGAAGCTGTGCCATGGGAGGTTTAGGTTGGATATTATAAAAAGGTTCTTCCCCCAGAGGGTGGCTGAGCACTGGAACAGCTCCCCAGGAAACGGGTCACAGCACCAAGCCCGATGAAGCCTCCAGAGTTCAGGCGCATGGTGTGATTCTTGGGGATGGTCCTGTGCAGGCCTAAGAGCTGGACTCAATGATCCTTGTGTCCCTTTCAACTCAGCATATTCTGTGATTCTGTGTTTTGTCAGAACCATTTTACCATAGCTGGGAAAATTATTACTCACTGTAAAAGTTAGCAGCCAGGTTATGGGTTAGCTAGGGGTTAGTAATCAGCACGTGGCAGATGTGCCAGCAGGTGCTTCACCTGATCCATGAGTGCTGCCTCTTGCAGCAGAGCCCGTCACTGCCAGGCTGTGCCATTGGGGCTGCACTGCACCCACTTGTAACATGGCTAGAGACAGTCAGTCATTCTCATTATAATCAACAACAAATTGTTTGTAAGTTAATGTAATACATTTCTGGCACAGTGATTTCCTCCTGAGGCAATTTCACGTTTTCTGGATTGTGGTGCTCTGAAATTCCTTTTTTCATAGCTGCACTAGTTTCCAAAAGCAAGAAATTACAATTGTTTAATTTAAAACCTACATTTGAACTCGTTACCCTTTGCTATTTCAGTTACACAGTAAAATAGAAATTAGCTAAGATTTGCACTTTGATTCAGAGAACAGCTGATGTTTTTCTCTTTTAGAGGCCAATCACTTTCAGACCGGTTGTTCCAAGATGCATATCCACCTTGTGCTGGGCAGTACTAAGCGTTCCTTCTGAGGTTATTTTGAACTTTTTCGTCTTGTCATAATATATCAAATGACTATTTAAAAATATATAATTTTAAAGTATTACGCTAAATAGAGAGAACAATTTTGGAGGACCTAATAGAGTTGTATATTTTAAATCTTTCTTCCACTGTCACTGAGACCTCCCTTATTTACAGTCTTTATTTGGATACTGAGACTCAAGGCGAGAGACAAAACATTTTATAAAAGCTTAATGTGGCTTTTACACATATTGACATGCACTCCAGGCAAACACATCTCTGATCATAGCCAGGGCCAGCCAAACACAAAGCAAACACTCTCTGGCGAGGAAGCTGAGCAGAGCATCATAGCAGCAGCACTCCTCAGCCCAGTGACAAACCTCCACCCAGCAGCACCTTTCCTTCTGGCTTTTCCCTCAGCAACGTCCACTGTGGCCAGGTCCCACAGACATCCTGCTCACAGACCCCATGGAGCTGTCCCTTTGGAATAGCAGCCATTTTCCTACCCTGGGCCAGAGTTTGTGCAGACATGCCATACGATACGTATGCGGTAAATCCAGGGGGGGCAGGGAAATGCATGTGTTGAAGGTATTTTTGCTGTGCTTTTAAGTTATTGTTCTTTGGCTCCCCATTGAATCTGGCTGACTTCTCAGAGAATCTCACCAGGAGAATTTGCTCAGCTCCTCCTGCCTGCCCTGCTGCAGGGACAATATCTTCCAGGCAGTCACACAAGCCTTTCAAAATAACAAAACAATTTTTGCTTTGGCCATCTGTCCATGGATTCAGATTAAAGTGCTTTTAGAGAAAATAATTCTTTGCCTTTTTTTATTATTATTCATTCCACATTGTCTCTCCTGAGCCAGAGACAACACAATAGGTCAGATTTCTCGTGCATCTCCTACGGTTTCAAAACCAAAAAACACTCTCTGTAAGCCATCATAAAAAATGCTTTAATCCTTAAACTAACAGTATAATTATAAATCCATATCCCACAAAAATGTTCCCTACTAGCTACCACTGTCAATAGTAAATAATTTACACTGAGAGGCTCTAATGGTAAACACTCCACTTAAAAACTCTTCACAGCAGACAGCAGGATAACAGTGTAATTCAAACCAAGAAGTGAGAAATGTTTGACTCTCATGCAATTTCCCCACTGACAAACTGCAAACAAAATTCCACGGGTCTTCCTGCTGGAGGAAATGTGCTCAGTGGAATGGAGGTGTGAGGGCTCAGGCAAGATGTTTAAGTGCAAATATATTACAGGCTGCTAAGATGAGCTCTGTCTAGTGCTGTACTATATAATCCTTCCTGGAACAAAGATGGGAAAAGTTTTATGAATGAGAAGACCCCTTCTCTCACATTAGGGATTACATAAAAGTTTCTGGCATGGTTTCCTGGGGAGTAGTGCTGCGAGGAATGCATCCCCATTTCGTCACCCTCCAACCCCCCACAGAGCAAGGCGGAGCCCTGTGCTGAGCCTGATGAAGACTTGACAGGCACCAGCCCTGCGTATCTGACTGAGCTTTGCCTCATCCTGCAGGGTACACCTTTACAAGGAACAGGAGAAGGACTGAAAAGAAATAGAAATTGGGCAGAAAGACCTGGTTTTAAGGGATAACTTGCAAATATCTTGTGTTTAGTGATTGACAGTTGGCCAGTCCTGTCACAGCGATGTCAGGACTCTCCAGTTAAGTGGTTTCCAGTGCTTGCAGTCCAGCTAGCCTCCCAGTGCACCATGTTAGGGCAAAATTGTAATTACACTGTAGCAGAGGAAAGATTAACTATGATTCTTGTACCCTGAAATAAAAAGGAACTATTTGGTATTCAGTGCTGGAAAAAGTGAGGACCTGTCTGCCTTGGATTAAAACTTTGTTTCTAAACCTGGTTTTATTTGGTAAGCTTTGGCATCTTCACTATTTTCTGTTTGAAAGAACTCCCATTATAATAGACACATGAGAAAAAAAGTCAAATGTAAATAGAGCACATTGAACAAGCTTAAGGCAATAACAAACAAAAAAACATTCTTAAAAGGCACAAAATGTCACCTATAAAGTAATTTGTTACGTTGCCTGAGTCTCACCAGACATATGTATCACACTGCTCTTTCATTAATGTTCTCCAGATGAAGTTGTACAATCAGCAGAAATCCATTAAAGAGAAAAAATATTCCTATGCTGAATAGCTTGCTTGCTTTTCTTGCTTGTCTGTAAACTATAGCTTATCTTTGTTTTCTCCATTCCTAAACACTGATCCAACATGATCAAATTTCATATAAGTAAAACATATTAAAATGAGAGAAGAGGACATTTTTAACTTTCTAATTTCTTTTTCCCACAAAAAATGTCATATCTGCAATAGGGAAATTGAGTAGTATATATTTCATTTGCTTGATACTTGGAGCCATGAAATAAAGATTATTTTCTGTTACTTAGTCCTTCCTACCCAAACCTAATGTTATTAAATTCACTGTTAAGTTGAGATATTTGTAAGGAACAACAACAAAAAAAAGCTTGACTGCTTTAATGTGTCATATGAGTATATAATACATCTAATCTGACAGGTAAAATATTTAAAACTTTACTAATTTCAAACTGAGAAAAAAAAAGAAGAGGATGAATGAAGCAAAGTCATCTGTGTATGCACTATTAATGCACTAATGGAAAATTATATATGCAAAATGAGGTGGAAAAATGGTACTGTAACTTACTCTGTATTTTCATGGGGAATTTAACATACACCCCAGAAATGGATACCAAGTAGAATGACAGACAATATGTAGAAGCATACTTGTTTTTACTAACTCCTCAAGTTGCTTATAATGAAGAAATCAAGAACTGAAACGTATGGCTTGTCACAGCACATTTGTGTTTGAATGCTGTGATTCAGTCCTCAGATGCAATTCTGTATTTAAATACAAGCTTCCACCCTCTTCTTCCGAGGGTTGTCTGTCGTGTTCTGTGCACAGGATGAGGAGAACCTTAAGAATAAATGCTGTGAATATGACTATTAACGATAGCAGAATTTTTGAAGCTTGCATGCTTCCTCTCTTGCTTGCTTGCTTTTTTTTAATAACCAAAGCCACATAACCATTCTGAGACAAAACCAAGTCTGACCCACTGGTTTTTTTGTGGGGGGAAAAAAAGAACCAAAAAACCCGCACCTTACTAACACTGGACATTGTTTCAATTTTTTTCCTGGCCTCTGTGGGTGGATGAATTCATATTGTAAAAGAAGAGTTGCAGTCATTTAATGACTAGCTGTCTGGTTGAGAGACATTGATCTTTTCTCACATGTGGCGAATTTTTCTACTGAAGCTTTTAAATTTAAATACTCAGATTTTGCCCATTTAAGCAGTTTCACCTGGCAACAAAAGAAAATCACTCACCACTCCTCCAATTTCTGCCTTGAAGGACACAAATAAATGCCTCTCATTTAAATGTCTTTACTATAAACAAACAGTATTTTCTGCCCATCCTTTTTTGTTTGTTTGTTCTTTAAAATGATTGGGTTGATTTTGATTAATCCTTCAGACTATAGTGAAAACCTGGCTCTATGATATATGTAGATTTACAGAAGCATTACTGAAACTGAAAACAAAATCTGCAGCGGGAAGTGACACTGTGAATCTTACCTGAAGGCAGAACCAGTATTATAGAATCATAGAATGGTATGGGTTGGAAGGGGACCATTCCAATTGGATCTAGTTCCAACCCGCTCTGTGCAGTAACTCGAGTGTCATACAGCCTGTAGAAGGCAAGATGACTAGAGCTGAACACCAGGAACAAGAAAAAAATATCCTTTTAAAGCTATGGATGGTTGTAACATCTTATAAACAGCACAAAGGCCAATTCTTTTGCCCCATAGCTTTAAGCTTTAGTTGCACATCTGGTTTAAATTACTAAGCAAATTGCTCTGCCAGCCCATTACACATAGTGAAAATCAGAGCCTCATAGCTTGATTACGGCAAGTGGCTGCAAGTCACAGCCAGCTGATTTTATAAGCATTGGGCAGCATAGCCTGTCTGATGGCTTGGGCTCCTCTTCCCTTTCTGTGTTCCACCTTGTCAGTCTCTGCTCTGTGGGAAGGTGTCCAAGTCCTGAACACGAGCAGTTAAGCATATAGCTGATCTGCATCAACCTGAGAACCTGTTTCCCCAGTACCAGGAAAAAATCCCCTCTTTAAGAGTACATGGAGAGTATCTTTAACGGTATCTTTAATGAGAAAAAATAAGTATTACAAGAAAAGTTCATCTTTGATTTGCAACTGCTGAGATGTTTCAAGTATGTTTCTAAAACTGCTAATAGACAGAAGGCAAAGAGCTATAGTACCTGAATACAATGATCATGGGCAACATATTCAAATGTGCTGAGATTAAAAACTTCATTTTTTCTTACTTTTTCCTAATGACCGTTTTCTGGTGGAGTACTCCCATGCAGGTTTCCTCGTGAAGAGCAGTGGTGGCTGTTTGGGTGGAGCAGAAGATGGCACTGAAGCACAGGTTTTGGATCCATAACTTGGAAGCTTGTTGATACTTTTCCCTCTATCATTCACTTCCATGATAGCATTCAGCTCTAGCTCATGCACAGCAGTTTTGAAGCAGAACTCATACAATAATAATAATCATTCGGCAAACATCACCCACAGGCAGAGGAGGTGAGTGATGCTGTGGTGGAAGGGAGAGCATCCTGGGTATTGAACTTCATTTGGTTTTCTCCCACATTGCTTCTATGTGGAATTAAACTTCTAGTGAAATTCCACAATGGTTCTTTTCTTTGGTCTCCCATAAATGGTATGAACTATTTCTTTGAGAACCATGAAAGATAAATTTTATTACAGCATATATTTTCATGACATTCCTGGAAGCAGACCTGCGGTTTTATACACAGTTCTGATGTTTCTGAATAGTGAGCAAAAAAGATTTTCTTAAAATGAAAAATATACAGTCACAGGGGGAAGAAAGAAAGATGTTGTTTAGAAAAACAATTTTTGGACAGTACAGCTGTTTCACAACAAACGAAACACACAAACTCGAACTACTTTCATCTATCTTTAGTCAGTATAAGAATGCACTGAGCACATTCAGTAGAGGTAAAGTGCTCTGAGATGGCCTATTCTTTTTTTGTAGGCTGAAAGGCACTGCATTTGGAAACATGCCAATGTGGAGATGGGAATTTTTCTGCTTGAGAAAGAACTTAATCAAGAAGACTTGTGATTTGGAGATGAAACAAGATGTGTCCTGATTTACCAGACTAAAATGAGATAGGAAAAGGATTGCCTATCTATAAACACTAGCAGTTTCAACAGAAATAGGAATACAAAAAATATTTACAAATATAAAAATCTATTCTCTGTTCAGCTCTTTTGGTCATGCCTTTTCTATAACTGAAATCTCCACATTCTGAAGATGTTAAAGATTTGTTTAAAACCATAGCCCGAATATCTCCAACGTTCTTTTACAGGCTTGAAGCCAACCTGAGCTTCATCAGCCCTAGGAGTCAATGAGAAAATGGTGATTTACATCCCTGGGGGCTCATATTCCTGTCTGGGATTTCTGAGACGAAAATATACACATAAGAGCTGTACAGTGGCTAGACAGTGAGTTCATCATTGGGGGATGTCCAGACTTACCATGCACATGCTGAAGCAAAGGTCATCATCACCCTCTGCAGAGTGTATGAAACGGGGCGGATGGGAGCCAGGCACCTAAACCCATTGTTCATCCATAAACAAGGTGGGTGTGCGGATGGCTAAGGGTTTGTTTCACTGCTTCCCACCTTCATCCTCAAGGCAGATGAGCCTGAGTTGAGCATCACAAATTACCTGGCCTGTTCTGTCAGATGGTTTTGAAAAGGGTGGTTGTCAGCATAAATAGTATCAGCTCATTTTCATGCGCTGTCACAGCTGCTGTCCTTTCAAAATTAAATCTGGATATATTTCCCCTTGTGAAAATGTCTTTGTTACTATTTAAACTTGAGGCAGACAACTATCAGCCTTAGGTATTCCCTAAACCAGGTGAAAAGCATGTTAACTCCAATCCTGCACCCTCCATCACCTGCTTGAAACTGGAACAGGTCCCTTTTGCTGGATGAAAGGCAATGTGGGAATACAACCAAGAAAACTCATTAAACCAGCTTCCAATAGCAGTCTCTCAGCACCTTGCAAACTAGGATGATATCATGTATCTCTGTGTATAATAAACGTTCATGCCTATACTCGACCTAGTGAAGAACACTGTATTCTGGATCCATCAACAATAGAAGAAAATAATTTCACTTATTGATCAAGTCCAGTTTATAAACAGAATTTACGTGTCATCAGAACTCTTCTAGTTTTTAACGTACAGAAATTTACCCAAGTCTAAGAATATTTTCATAATGTATTGCCTTTGGTAGGAATCTGGCTTAAGGAACCTCTAAGGCACTTCTGCTTTCCCACTTTTCTTCACTTACTTTGCTTCTCTGCTGACATTTATCACACCCTCGCAGATGGACAAACAGAACAGTTTGCAGAGGGCACACAGTAAAGCTCACTAAATAATCTTGGTTAAAAATAATGCACAGAAAAAAAAGGCATCACTTACAAGTTCTCATTTCTACTTTTCCAGACTTGAAAAGGCACATAAAAGCACAACCCTTTATAAAAGAACAATTTTCTCATTGGATATATCTTCAGTGTATACAACGTGATTTCTCCCATCTCCGGGCTATGTCAGGTCCCAGATCCTTTTATTTTCCTCTAGAGCATTTACTCAAAAGGTTGCACATGTCTGCATTGCTTTCTTAGGTGCCAGTATGGACACCCCAGCCTGGATCACCATCTCTATCCCTACTGAACATACTTAGGATGCTGCACAGCCAACCACAGACATCTATTTATCCCATGAACAGGACACATATGGGCATGGCAGGTTCTTACCTTCTCATAATTGGACACTTCTGTAATTTACACCACTTTTTTCTGCCCCAAACTCAACCTGTAGTTTCACAGGATTAGTGAGAACAGTATTGCTATGCCCTCAAGGTGAATGCAGTTCTGTACTAACAAGGATAGCACCTGCTGGAATGACCACCACAATTCCTGATCCTTGAGAAAATAAGAAGTGAGGGAAAATATACATCTATTTAGGTAAAAGCCTTTCTCAATGGGTCTAGCAGTTACTGCAGGATTGTCATAACACATAAAGGGCAGCCATTCTTGCAGAATTAAAAATGTAATGGCAATAATCTTCCATATCACAAGTTTAAAAAAAATACAAAATCAACACACTCTTTGTAACATATTCAACAGGCCTTTCTGCTATAAGCAGGCTCAGTGAAAATACCCCTTTCCCTCCTTTTCCCTCATTGCAAACTAATAACTAACCATGATATGAAATATATGATTATTATAGGCATCATTTCTACCCTTTCACTTCTAAAACTACCATTGCCAAATGCAGCAGATTTTTATATATGGCAGGGAAGATTAAAGAATTGACTTTCAACCAGAAAGTGTTCTTGTTAACCTTTTTCTATAAATGATGTGGCATCTTTTTTGTGAACATGAAGATTCAGCAGTACCATAACTCATACCAGCCATTGGGGATTAACATTCTTGAAGCTTCATCAGACTCTGATAGACTTAATTATGCACTCTAGGCCTGATTTGGATCTCATGATGGACATCCACAAATCAGCATAAGCTGTCAAGAAATTCCCTTCTTTCCCCAGTGGAATGTTCAGTTGAGATCCATTGTAAGTTACCATAAAAGCATTTTTAATTCTACGGAAGAGAAGTTGCAGGAAATCATCATGCTTATTTATTTTAGTGAAACAACAGTTTAGTACAGAAAATTATTTTGATTTCTCCTTTCTCAAGATGATTATGCGGCATTTTTGTGAGTTTCCATGTCAGTGTAGAATAAAATCACAGTAATGTTCTTTTTAGAACAAGTACGTGGACACTTTTGCACCACTGGCGGTTGTAATTTCTCACACTTATAATTTTAAAAAGTGCAAAAAAAATCAAATTAGAAAAATAAAATATAATTACTTTCTCCTTCTTTCATATCATACTTTCTTTTCCTATAAATATAGTAAATAAATACATCAGACAACATAAATAGTGAGCTGCAACAACACAGCTCTTCCCAGATCTGAGAAGAGATGGCCACTTTTCCAAGTAGATGAGTTGAAATCAATTTACCCATTAATTGCTTCATTTTCTCTTCCCAATCCTCAGATTGATTTTCTATTCCAGACACTAGAAGTTGGCTCAAGTCTGCTGGTAGCAAATGCTGTCAGTCTCGATTTCCTTATTTATCTCAGTCAGTGAGCCTCAGTAAAAGATAGCATGGTACATAATGAAGGGATTTTTGTGCAAGAGTTTTCTCCAAATAGATCTCAAGTAATGGAAAAACTCGGTACCTCAAACTCCCATTGTTACCAGCATATTTTCAGTAGCCACCTCTGAACTACATTTCCAAAATGAAAAAATTCCCATTTGTAGAGAACTGCAACTTACTGGACAGAAACCTGCCCATTCAGGGAACTAGGTGCCACTGGAATATTATATGTGGTTTCTTAATTTCTTTATGCTTTGGGGTTTTGTTCTGCTTACCTTTTACATATTGGAGACCTTCTTTTTCAATAAATTAACAAATGGGGAGGTTGTGTTTCTACTGTTCATAGCTCAACAGGAATCCGGTGGGCCTCTAATTGGTTCTCTAGAAAAGAACAGAATATGTACAAATATGCAGAAGATCTTAAAGAGGAGGTAAAAATGCAGTTGCTTATCCACCAACCACTCCACCCCATCCCTCAAGAAGCAGATACATAGAAAATTGCAGTCTTACTATGTCTTGAAGAACATTCTGGTTCTCTGCCCCATCATTTTAAAGTTGTGACTATCTTTCATTCTCCTGGAGACACAACAACTTCCCATTCTTTGTTTCCTACTAAAATTTCTACTCTTCATACATATTTGGTGGTGATGTTTTATGAAGAAAATGGGAATTATTAATGAAACTTTGTTAAAATTCGGGCCACATGACAGCCAGTAGAAGCTTTGCCATTGACTTTCAGAAAACTAGCACTTAATCCTGAGTATTTCTAGAATGAAGTACAGCATTTACCATATGAGACATGAGGGAAATTTCCTACAGTGCAAACCTGTTTGAAGAACTGGGATCCAAAGATCATCAGCCAAACTCCTGTGCTTAAGGCTACGTCTCAATCTACCCAACAAATGCAAAGTTTTCCCAGAAAATGTATTTTTCTTTGGATAATTGGAGGCCTGTTGTTTACCAAGTGTGTAGTTAATCCTTAATTTGTCAAGGAATTTTTATATCTAGCTGCCTTGAGACTCATAATTGACAATATAATCCACAGAGGAAACTGATTTTGTACAAATGTATATTCAATTTTTAAAAGAAATTAATCTCCATAAAACTATATTCCTTCATTTTAATAATGAAAAAATATTTTACAACATCGTGGTCTGGCTAAGAATTAATTTGAATGGAATCTGGGCAACTTATTTTTTTAATTATTTTTTTAAATTTATAAAACACTATCTTTTCTACTGTGACTAATGCTTTGCAAGTCTTTCTTCTAACAGATTCCATGCTTTCATTTCAACATTAACAGACAGCATTTTATTTCATGTTCTAAGATGCATTTATTAGGCTCGATAACTAGTAAAACTAATTAAAAGTTTTTCTTATTTTCTCCTCAGTTAAAGCATTTATTCTCCAGTGTTACTCTTTAGCTAAGTTTCTTATTCACCCATACGTAGAGGTTTGAAACTCACCTACACTATCTCCAGGTGTACCACCTAAGAGAGCTGGAAAGTCAGAATAAAACCCAACTTATCACCTTATCTCAGGCCTTCTAAAGTCAAGCTCTTGTCCTCCATAGAGAAGACAACTCAGCACCCACAGAGGGAAAACTGCCATCAGAGACACATTATTTCTTGTAATTATCTATAGCAAGACTTTAAAATTACTGCACTCCTCTGCCAAAAATATGTCAAAAATATGTCAAACTTAACCAGGATGCAGTTCACTGGAGCCCTGGAAGAAATCCTGCCATGTTAGAAAAGGCTTATCTTTCTCAAGTGCTGGGGGAGTGGAAGCAGAGGAGCAGGGAGGAAGCTCCGTGCTCACCCAAGGAACACCAGGCAAAGTTAAGCCCCCCAGTTCCATGTGTTGGGGGAGCACTGGTGCCAGGTCACTCCTGTCCTCTCCCACCTGGGAGTGCATCGGCCCCCGCACGGTGCGGTGTGTCTGGGCCACACAGCGGGCAGTGTCCTGCCCAGGGCTTTGGAGTTCACAGGGAACATGGGATACTCCAGTGGGATAAGAGAGAGTGTGGTATCACTGGTCTGGCTAAACAGTTAAGAGGTCAATAATTTTTTAAAGTGTATCATCAGTACACAAGCACTTAACTATTGACTTATCATAGCCTGTATCAATTTGTCTTCTGCTGTTGATTGGAAGTTCCGTGGCAAATGAGTGGTTCCATCATTTATTTTTTCCAATTTGGATGGTACTTATCAAAATTGGTACAACTTGATCATACTTTGTCCTGTAGTTTTCAAAATGGACGTCAGAAAATTATTAATTTCTTGTATTTGATAATAGTTAATTTCCATATAGTCAGGAAATATTCATCATTCTACTTATTTTTAAATGTCACAGAAGCACACAACTAATAACTACAACGATTTCAAAAAAGTATATCATTTGGTGACTAGAAAATATCTGTAAAGAACACTTTTCCACTATGTTTTATATTTAGCATTAGTTCTGGCTAATTGTAAGGCTCTGGGGGTTTTTCAGACTAGGGCTAAAATTGTTATTAACTTGAGAAGCATTCCTGAACTGAGCAGCTTCAGAAAAAGGCTGTTTTTCAGAGAGTTATGAAAATTATTTTCCCTGTCTGCAGCTCCTGAGGAAGTCAAATGAATTCTAAAATGTGCTTCTGATATAAGATGCACATAAATGCCAGAAAAGAGGTTATTGCAGTCACTCACAGGCAGAATAGGCTGGTAACAAATGCATGAATGCTGATATTAATGATTCGATTCCTACTACATTTTTATGTCCAGAGACAAAAAGTTCTTTCCTTCCACTAAAGGGGGTCATATGTCTTTGCAGCAAAAAATTATTAGCAAAGTTCTCTAAGAAGGAGGTTTTTATTTGACCAAACAAAAATAAAACTCAAGCAATTGTTGAAGTGTTCACTAAACACATTACAACGGTCTTTAAAAAGTCTATTTTTCAGCCCCTGCTAATGAAAATATTTGTCCATATGAACATTCTTTCACCACTAGAAATAATGTTACATTAACTATGGAAGAAAAATCAAATCACTTTTATGAGAAGTAACCCCAGAGAAATTATGTAACCATTATATGCACTAAGAAAACTTCCTTGGAATAAAGTAAGCACCTGATTTCATTACTTACAACAATTTAAAAATATGCCACTAAATTGCTTTAAGAATATTATTAAAACAAAAGAAGGGACTCTAGCTTATTACCGCTTGGCTAGTTTGAGTATATACTTTGAGGTGTTCAGAATAGAAATTTCCACAAATAGTGCATCTTTAATGCTACCAAGGGGAATTATCAGTAGTACTAACAATTATATCATTTGCTGTTGAAGTTTCATATCTTACATCATTTTGGTCAGAGGGGAAAAGTTGGATCTCCAGGACCTCCAATGTTGCCATTAGGTAGATAATGTTGTCTTCCCCATTTGCTTCTTCATGTACCAGATAGTGATTGATATAGGGCGAGCTAAGGGTGGTTTAAAAATAGTTTCTTCTTTTCCTAGGTTTTTCTGGCAGGGGAAATAATACCTAGATTCAATAAGGTCATATTCAGGATTTGAAAAATCCTGCCTAAGGGGGTTGCAGACCTATCAGAAGAGGGTCATGTGTTACAGTCCTGCTCCTGGTACACCCTAATGCCACAGAGCAGCATTCCAGGGCCTGGGAGCATTGGGTCTCCAGCATGACACCAGCAGATTGGCTGAATCACATCACCTGAAGGGCTTTTAGTTACACATAAGAGAATTAGATATTCTCCTTGACAGCCCCACCATATGTAAATCCAGGCAGTTGTGCAGTCTTAACTCCTATCTGCTTTTAAATGCCTTGGCTTTTTTAGTCTAAGAAAGGTGGTCTGGAACCATCATATTACACAGTCTCTATGTCACAACATGCAGTCATATCACTGTTTTGTTTCTGTACTAATTCAATTTTAATCAGGAAGAACTTACTCCTTGCAAAGCACTTTCAGGTAACCGTCTGTATTCCTTTACATTTGTTTCCCTTCTAACATGCTTTAATTATAGGGCAATGGATAATTGTCTTTGTAGCTTAATCCATCCAATAGAGAGATTAAGAAAAAGAACAATTTACAACTAAAAAATAATGGAACACTTTTAAGAAATATTAGGCCATTTGCATCAGACCACCAATAAATATGTCAAGCACAAAAATTATTTTCGAGCAAGTCTAAAATTTCAGTGGAATTGAATTTTTGCTCACTTTCTACCTTCCTTTGTCAGCATAATTTAACGACACCCTATATTTCTGCTTTGAAAGGCAGCCACCTTAAATCAAATAAAAGTCTCATTAAATTTCCCACACTGTCCTTTAGGAAAATGCAGTTATATGGTTTTTCCTATTGTCTGTCTTTAGTGTTGTTTGGCAGAGCTATCGAAGTGATGCTAAAACAGCAGCACAGGTGGATGCAAAATGTATTAATAACAAAATAATTGGAATGTCAAAGCTCATGAATTAGCACTTCTCAAATTCAACTGCAATCAGCAGATTATGGGGTTTGTGCCTTGTACAAACTATAAACACTGCAATTCATTATATGCGTATCCATTTTTTTTTCTCTAGGCTTCTTTGCTTCTGAGTGCTAAATTAAGAAATTAATCCTTCAGAGGTCAATAAAAACGGCTTTACTGCTATTCACAAAATCAAATACTTGGAACAACAAACACTCTGGGCAGCTCCCCCAGCCCAGTATATCACTGCTCCATCTGTGCTTAGCATTCCATTGCTGGAGAGTTGGAACGAATTATTCAGCTGAGCTGAAAATTCAGACAATTCTCAGCTATTGCTCCTTTCTCCTGAAAACTCTAACTTCAATACATCAGAAAAAAAAATAATAGTTCTGTAGGAGGAGAATGTGGACATGATTAGGGTTTAAATCCTTTCTTCCTGAGCCAGTCCCTCAGGACTGATCCTTTCTTTCTTTAAACACACAGCTTTCTGCTGAACCCTCTTCCATGCCCACATGAAATAATATCTTTACTCTCTTCTTGCATACACATAAAAATACCAAACAGTGTTGTGGTAGTGCAACAGACAATGACATATACACATGAGCTCATATTTCTTTAATTTATAGACTTGGGGAAATAAACTGGGGAGGGGGTAGGCAACAAAACTCTCTTTTCTGCCTACACAATTGTCAATACAAAAAATAATAATTAACCCCCATCTAGTCATTGTACCTTTTTGACGTAGCGTTCTCAGCTGTTGGTTTCTTTACCTTGTGTCACAAAGAGCAAGTCACCTGTCAGTTCAGGTGAAAATTCTTTTGAGTGGAAACAGAGACCACTTTTGAATTTAATACTTATAGGATTATTAGTTTTCTCACATACAAAATCATTGATGAGTTATTCAGAGGAAAAAAATAAAAATCCTTTCAAGAGTCCCTAACTTCTTTAGACAGTAGCCACACTTAGAAAAAAAAATTTTCAGTGGCTCTAGGGAAAGCTACACTCTAGCTGGCATGCATCCCATGCAGGGCTTTTTAATAAAATTGATGGACAAATATTTTTTTAACCTGGTGGTCTGCTGTGTCATTGATTCCCCTAGGCTGTAGTAATGCCAAAAGGCCACAGCTTCCAGGAGTACATAATGTAACGAGCTTAGCTTGTTTTCTTAACTATATCAAAGACAATCTTTTCCTGACTTTTAAAAATACCTCTTTAGCTATATACACATTGCATATATTGTTACACAGGGAAAGGGTAACTGTATTAGAGTGTAGTTGTAACCTACAGAAACTCAAATTTATACCTGCCCTGAATATCAAAAATCAAAAACATAAAAAAGACTCTGCTTTTCTGTCAGTCTGTGATTCACCTTCCTCCCTCCCCCTGCCTTTAAACTTCTAACCAATCAAATTTAATCAAACTAATCAAACATATCATCAAAAATTACTTCCTTTTCTTCCCCTCTCAGCTCCATCTGGACTCTTCCCTTGCTATGATATTCCCTTGGAGCATCTAACTCTATTGGTACTGATCAGCTTTTGTCTCAGTCTCTAGTTGAGTTCTGAGCAGTTCTCCACTAGTGCTGAGTTTCAAAGGTTGATGCCTCATATTTCAAAAGTACTGAAAAGTTTTCATGCCTTTAAAGTTGTCTGTTTTTTCTAATTATATCAGTAGGTCTAGTAAGAGGTTTTACATCTCCCCATGAACCTTGTTTTACCTAGATTGCAAA
Organism: Dasyornis broadbenti; assembly: GCA_013397935.1. Lineage (NCBI taxonomy): Eukaryota > Metazoa > Chordata > Aves > Passeriformes > Dasyornithidae > Dasyornis > Dasyornis broadbenti. The sequence goes on along the minus strand of VZRN01003162.1, from coordinate 30,771 downwards.
GCACCACTTTTTTTCAGGTTTTTAATGGATATTTTACAAAGACCTTTATGTTTGCAAATATCAAATACCAAATACTGAGAGAACAAAAGAGAAAGCATCTTTTCTCTTTATTTCCCTAGCAGCATCCAAGCCTTGCCTGTGGTCCACTCAATTTAGGGTCTACATAATCTCTCTTGTAAATTCCACAAGTGAGTGCTGCCTCGTTATTGTCACTGCATAATGTCCAGTAAGAGGAAGCAAAGCTTGCAGGGGGATAACAGAGTATTCACATAGCTTTGCATAAATATTGTATAATGGCTTCCCTCTGAGAGATTTGTAATGCTCGCATTAAAAATAACTGGAGTGCATATCAGATTAGCCTTTTCACACTTCAGGATTATGCAGCTTGGAAGAGCACAAAGTTAGTGACAGCGTAACTCCCATTTCATACATTCAGTACCTCATGTGAAACAAGTCCTTTCAAAAAATAAAACATACCAAACCATGTATTAACTATTAAATTATGAATCTCTTTATGAACATATTATCAACTATTTCCTTATAAATAAAACCATACAAAAAAAAAGTTTAATAGTAAATCTGTGTGAGCAATTTATGGATCTCTGGAGTACTCAGTCAAAAGACACAAGCTCATACTACTCTGGGAATCTTTCTTTTATGCAAACAGGAAGATCAGGCCAAAGAACTTTGCTAAGTTTCATTTTTGTACTTTCCTTCTTATACAGCTTTCATACACTATGAATGTCACCGACATTTCATTTACCCAGCAGACAATATTTCATTCCTTGGGAGGCAGGAAAAAAGTAAGAAGCATTTTCCATTTTCTTTGTTGCAGGGTTCTTGCTCTCAGGAAGGTCTCGCCCAGCTCTGTGTAAAACAGTTCAGCAATGGGACTGACATCCTCCTCCTGTAAAAACACAGTTCTCATCCTAGGAGTGCTCAGTGTTGCTGAAGTTCCCCTGACGAACAGGATACACTTTTCTTGGCTCACTGCTAACCCATTTACAGGTATTAAATTACTGATCCTGCAAGACAACCTGTGCCTCCAGTTCCCACTGAAATGGAATACAATCTTACAATAGGAAAACTTACACTGCCATTATTTGCCTCTTTCCATCTTAGGAGTAAATTTTGTGATAAATTAATGCATATTAAGGCACAGCTACCTTTGAAATCAACAAATCATTGTGTGGAAGTATTCCCTCTTGGATTGAAGGGACTCTTCTGCTAAAATGCAATCAGGACAAAGACAGACAACTTCACAAGGAATGGAGTCCTTGAACTGGAAAGAAAAAATTCCCCAATCTCATATTTTCATGATCAACCTGCAGTTTGAGTATGATGAAAAAAAAAAACCTTCTTCACTGGACAACACTGGCCTCTGTCTCTACCACACTTACCTCAGCTTGGTGACCTCTGCAGAAAAGAACAACAAGCCAGTCCCTCAGATGCTGTTTTTCTGATTCTTGACTCTCCTGCCAATGTTAAAGCTGGTCTTACTCATTACAAAAACATCATTATCTGAAGTTAAACAGAATATTTCTGTTCATGTATTTCTGTAAGCATTGCATTTTAGTTACGTAGGATTTTCCGATCTCATCAGTACAATGAGATCTTAAGCTTCTGGCAGCAACAGCCCTTTTCCTGATGTCATCAGAGTTGGAGAATTTAGGAATTAATAAAGTTCTACAGTTCTTATCCTCCAAGCCCCTCTTCGGCCTCTCACCTTTTAAACAACAACTATCATGACTGATCACCAATCTTCCTAGTTTAAACAAGCATTAAAGACACACCAGCAAGCCAAGCTGTAGTTTCTTTTCCCCACACTGCAAGATTAAGCTAACCCTGAACTTAAGCATTACCCTAGCACTGTGACCCGTGCCTAACTTAATATATGGATTTTACCTCTGGCATAACATGCTTCTTGAATGCGGATAGAAATCTCTTTATACTACTTCAGACAGCAAGGTCTACAGGGCTTCATAATGAGCTCTCAGACAGATTGATTAACTGATTTGGACAGGGAAATTTACACAACAGTAAGAATACTAATCAGAAAAAAAGATAGGGCTAGGATTAGGGCAATGTTATGGACAGCAGTGGCTGTGGATTACAGTACATTGCTAAATTCTGCAAAATGCGGTGAGTTCATAGGACTGTGTTTGCAGTGGCAAAATCATATTTATTGGAGGGTAAGACTGGAAATGGTTGGGGTAGTTATAGCATTTGAGTTTGAGTGAGGGTGGAAATTTAGAGCCCCAGACATTAAAGAACATTTATTTTAGAAATTCAGTATTTAGGGGACACCCCTCCAAACCATTAAATGTCAGTCAAGTACACAGAGGATCTGCTCAACTACAACAGAATTCACTAGATGAGCTGTTTAGACATTTTCTTGCTGAGCAGAAAAGGAGTGGTTAAGAATTATATAAACCAGCCTGACCCACAAACTCTGTCCACCTACTTACTCTTCTGTTGTATTCCATGGATCAGATTAGAACTTAGACAAGAGAACAAAGAAACTTGCTCATGGGGTGGTGTTTGACTGAAGCTTTGGGTTTCTCTTCAATACCTTTTGTGTTCTACAGTCAAAAAAAAACTGTGTCAAAAAAAACCTGTAGCCACCTTATCATCATGCTCCTCACGGTTCCTGCTGTAATTTCAACTCCTACCAATTATCACTATCTCAAAACAGCTCCTAGGCACAAACTCCAAGTTCATACCAAAAATAGGTGAGTTAAGAGTAAAACAATTTAGCTCTATAGATGTGAGCTACAGCGTATCAGGTAGCCTTTGGGATCAAACGGTCTCTGTCATGTGGATGGCTGCCCATACGCCGTTTGATTCACACGAATAATCTTTGGTATGTCCACTGATGAAATTTCCCTGACTCTCATAAACAAATTACTGCTCAACTCACAAAACAGTTGTGGTACAAGATACAAGAAGTCTTGAAAGTCATCTCTCATCTCTCTGCTGGATGCTTCAAGTGGAAGACACACTTGAATTTCTTCTGACACATGGTATCTTTGAGGAAGTTTTTCAAGTCCCCTGCAAGAGGTAGGATTGTTTCTTTTCTAAGTACAAATTGGTACACCTGAGGTCTTTGCCAATATCCACTACAGGTCTAGATCAGCAGTTTCCAAAACTGAGCAGTCGTTGCCAATAGGATAATTAGAAAAAAGAGCTTAATCATAGAACCATAGAATATCCTAAGTCAGAAGACACTCACAAGGATCATCAAAGTCCAACTCCTGGCCCTGCACAGGACAGCCCAAAACATCACACCATGTGCCTGAGAGCATTTTACAAACACTTGTACTCTGGAAGGCTTAGAGCTGTGACCACCTCCATGGGGAGCCTATTCCAGCTCACACCCACCCTCTGGGTGAAGAACATTTTCCTTATATCTAACCTAAACTTCCCCTGACACAGCTTCATACTATCATCTCAGGTCCAGAGAAGTTTTGCTGTAAAGTCTGATCTGTTTTATGAAGATGCCTTAATGTGATTGGCAGGAGACTAAAATTTCTCTTATTTGATTGCCAAGAATTATATTATTTAACCTTTTTCTAAGAGTTCTTCCTGTTTTTCCCAAAATATCTGCTGTACTACTTAAGGGACTTGAAGCACAAGGTGTTCAGTTCATACACAGGTGAAAAAAAAAGCAGAATAAAGGAAATACATCATTATCACTTACAATACTATAAGGCTAGAAAACCAGAGAATATGAAACAGTAGAACACTTCAGACCACATGAAAATATTCAGTTAAAAATGACAGAGTTAGATAAATGCCACAACACCCATGAAAGAGAGACTTGTTTGCAGCTTCACTGCTGTGTTGTACCAGGTCTCTTGTCTGTAAATTAATAACGACCAATAGTATCAAGTGACCAAAGGCAATTATATAGAGCACTGATTCTGCACATAGGCACATATCCTACCTGTTCTTAATTTTATGTGCATAAGATGTCTTATTAATGTCAATGGGACAACACATTCGTGCAAAGATAATTCTGAGGAAAATTATTTGAAGCACTAGGAAGCATTGCAATACAAAGAAGCAGAGATCAAAACTGCAGTGCTGTTTGTAGCAAACTTGACTTGAAAGACATTGTCATACAGTTTCTCCTTATCTTTCCCTACATTTCATATTGTCAGTACAGAAACTTGAATAAGACTGTATGTACAGTGAATTAAGTAGGCTGGCTTGTGTATTCATACAGATATGTATAGGAATAAATACATAATATTTAAAGAAGACATAACACAAATTCTAGACACGTCCCCTTTACAATCTAACCTGGTCCTTTTTTTGTGATCACATTTTGTATAGTAACATTTTATTGATAAAATTGCTATAGTGTTACCTATAATTTATATTGAAAAAACATGCTCATGAGCAGTGTTTCCATTTGGTATGGCTTGAAGCACCTCTGCACAGATTTCAGCAGCTTCCCATCCAAACAGAATGATGGGTCTGCATCTCCTGAGGTACATGTGTCCTTCTAAGTGTTGTAAAAGGGAGCCTTGGAACAGCACGCAGTTTTCATTTACAGAGCTGTTGCCTAAAGAGAGGGTTAAGCAGCCTCAGCCTTCTCATACCCCCAGTCTCTGCAGATCCGATTCATCAGGTTTACTGGATCTGGTCCCTATTTCTTTCAGAAAGTCAGCACTGTGCTCTCATCTTTAAATACCCATTTTCTTTAGCGTGGAAACAGGCAGATTGCCATGTGCTTGATAGAGCCTGTTAATTTATACAATTTTAAATAAAAGTAATTAAACTTACAGAAGAACAATTTGCTATTCATTTTCATACAGAAAACAGCCATCACTGCCTTTTCATGAGAAATGAAAACCTCTAATTTTTAAAATATTAGTCTCCAAATACATAAAAATCATTTTCATACTTAGTTTTCATCTTTGCTTCATGCCAAATTAAAAATGCAATCTATTTAGATCTTCCATGGTAGCAGATTTATGCAGTAGAATTACTGAGGCAGTGCATTCAGATTTCCCTGCTTCTTGTACGCAGAATATTTTATATAAAAGTAAGTAAGACCTGAATGCAAAACCTATGAAATTCACTGAAATATACATGAAATGGGATAGAGATCAATGTTTGTATCTCAGTAAGGAGTGTTACTAAGGTGTAACAAAACAACGCTCCTTTGTAAAGTAAAAGGAAGCAATCTTGTGATACAAATAGAAAGAGAAATTTTGTCACATGGTCTATTCTATTAAGATAGAACATCATTTTGTATATGGTATCAAAATTAAATTAAACTGGCTATTCTTTTCTCTTGCTCATTAGCATTTCAAATTTTCAAAGCCTTCATTTTTTCAGTTTCAGCATTGCAACCAAAGACTAACGTGGCTGCTTATTTCAGCCTTACTTTAATTTTCTCCAGATAGATTTTCAATGCAGCTGTTTTTTCTGCAAGTGAAAGCAAATTACACCATACATTTCTCATCCTTTCTTCGTGCCACAACATCGATCATACTGAAGGCAATACATTTTCTTAATATTAATTCTGTGAAACCCGTTCAGCAAAAATGGCACCAGTTCATTCATGCTTGTGGATCTAAAGGGTCTGAACTAGTAGACAACCTTCTGGTCAGTGCTAACTAGGTTCTGCATACCAGAAGACCACCCACAGTGTCTTAAATAATTTTCATTATTTAAGGTTAATTCTATCCCCTAAAAAATAAATTGGTACTCCTCACAATTGCATCATCTTGAATCCAACCTTCATATTGTAATTTCATATTCTAGAGCTAGTTGGGGAAAAAGATTCAAGAAAATTCCTTTAGAATTTGCTCTTTGTTGAAAACAGCGTACCTTTGGGGGGGGGAAAAAGTCAGTTGGGACAGAATTTTTTTATAGGGTTGTAAACATTTAACTTCCTATCAGCCCACAATCTCAGCTTGCTGAAAACCTACTGAGCCAATGTCCCTGAACTGTGGAAATGGTGGTCCTAACATCCTGCCCTTTCTTTATCTTGTCATCCCCAGAGATGAAACCTCCCTGCACAGTCAGCCTCACCAAGATAACTGGTGAAAAGATCAGTTTCAAACATTGGACAGAAAAAGATATCCACCTTTCATATGCAGGATCCCTTCAACAGGCGGTCCATTTAGTCTTTTCCTAAAGCTACTGCAGTAATTTTTATAGGCCCAGAAGGGCTATTCACTATTGTGGTTTATTTTAATTTCTTCACTTTTAAGGAGTGACAGACTATTGATGGGGAAAAAAAAAAAAGTTTAGGGAAAGAAAAGTCTTTTTCCTGTTCTGAAGGAATTCATATTTCTGTGAAGTGCAGGATCACGTCATCAGGTTACTGGCTGAAGTACAGAAATCCAGTATTTATATCAATAACATCAAAATCAACATACTCTTCATTAGATTGGAGCTGTGGAGGGAAAGTGGACAAGTTGTAGCAGAAATTTAGTCCTCTTCTTACTTCCCTTATGAAGGTACAGAGATAGTGACAAAGACTATATTTAAATCCCTGTTCATTTTTGGATATCCAGCTAGAGCACATCACAGGCAATGTGGCAAAACAATGTACTTTCCCAGCCCTGCTGCCTGCAACAGAGGTGTTTTGGCTCAGGCAGATATCTGACATGGAATATATCAACCTAAGTGAGTAATCTTTTGGCAAAATTTCTAAGCACTTGTTAACTGTCTCATAAAAGGGAATTGGACAATGTCAGTTAAACCTGAACTCCCATCTCTGCCATAAACACAGCAGAGTGCAAGGAAACTTTCATCCCCACAGCCAAATCCAAGGAAGGAACATGGAAGAAATTTCTATTAATAGTAAAATTTTTGTTCCTTATTACCGCTTTTGATTCTTAAAATTTCCTGTCCTCATCTTTTTTCAAAAAAATTTAGGCAATTTGTATGCAGGGAGTGTTGCACAATCTTGCTGTTGCTCCCATTTCTGTTCATGAAAGAGTTCCCATTAAATGTGCTGGGATGAAACGCTTGTAAAAGACTGCATCCTTTCTTACTCAAATCAACAAAGAGATGCTAACGTTGAAGAGCTAGTGTTCAGAAAAAACATATTTTATTTTCTGCATTCTTAATGAAATAATTGCACTTTCTAACTGCAATTTCAACTACACTTTCTAATTGCAATTTTTAACTGTAGAATCATGGTGGGGAAGTGTGAAAAAAAAACCCCACTAATTGTGTCAAGAATCCAAATTGACTGCATTTCATTGTCATCTAAAAATAATATTGTTTCCATTTATGAATTGTAGCAGTTTGCTACAGACATCACAATACTGCCAGAGAGTCTTGTGAATGGTCAGACCAAGAAGTTTCTTTAACATATGCCTTTCAAATACAAGTTTTCAAGTTGTATCATTCAAAATAAAGAGTGGAGATGAATCAATGGAGAAAAAAATCACAGAAAGATGTCTGACTAGGCATGTGAACAATAAATGTCTTCTTTTAATTCAAGTAGTTTTAAAAGTTAGAAACATATATACCATTTGTTCGAACAATATATTACTTAGGGGTAGGGAATTCCATTAATCTATGCAGAGATAACTATTATCAGTGCTAATGGAACAAGAAAAACTGCAAGCATGAAAAGGAAGTTATATTGCTGTGTTGTCAGATGTAGTGATCAATGGAAAAGCATTTACACCGCTAAAACACACACTTGCTCTTGTGGCAATGCTAGCAATGGGTCTACAGAAAACAGGTTATTAGGATGTTGTTTTGTTGGGTTTTTTAAGGTTATCTGGGCAAGGGAACCAGATGTAGAAATTCAAAAGATTACCTGGTGAAAGCTCATAACAGATCACCTATGTTCATCAGTCATCCAGAAGACTTCAGACATACAGGGAGAAAAAATGACCCATGACCACATTTGAATATGCTGAATGCAAGGATGCTTCTGAAGTATTAACCTCAAATGCATTTCTCTGTACCAAGGAGACGTGCTGTATTTCCACTCTCTCCTAGAAGCCCTGTAGGCCTCTGAACTGAAAGATAGTCACAATCCCAGATCAAGAATTACAACTATGCAGAGAAAAGCAGATGGGGGAGGGGGGTTTTACTAGACTAGAGATCCACTAGACCGTATACTCAGCTTCATAAAAATTCACCAAACGTACATTTTCTCTCTTGTTCCATTATTTAATCAGGTTTTTGTCAAAACAGATTAAGCAGTTAACATAATCTTCAGACCCTGCACTCTCCAAAGAAAAGAAGTCTCTCTTCCTTCACACAATGATTAACCAAGCAAAGGCTGTATCTTTCTCCTGTACCTCAGTCCTCCATGTAATGCTCCCAACAGCTGCTGGGATATGAGCCATTTTGACTGATATCCTCTTGTCAGAATACAGCATTTGATGGTTCCCTCATGCCTTTGCCTAAAGAGATGGCTTTTACTGATAACATTATGTTGTACACACGCTTAACACTGCCAGTGAGACATAATCGAGCCTATTACAAAACCACCAAGCAGTGACAAGTTTTTTGAAGGTGACTTTGCAAGGAAAATTCGTTGTGCACGGCCAGTTTAATAGAAAACACACATTCCTGCATAAACATTCTGGAAACTGGTAACAGAAACATATCACAAATGTGAACACAAAAAGGCAAAGATCAGGTACTCTCAGATGACATAATATGCTAAATGTTATCAATAATTAAGCTTTTTTTCAGCCAACACTTTTCATATTCTTGTGGAAGGATATATGTCTTTGTGATATGTTTTTCTAAACAAAAAAGTCAGGAACAACAGACCAATTTTTTTAATATGAAACAGAAAACCAGGGAAATCAGTTCAAGGGTATAGATCGAAACCGGAAACAAAACAACACAAACAAACAAACAAAAAAACATATCTGATAAAGAGAAAATAACAAATGCATAGTATATCCCCCATGAGACAACAAATTTCCAGAATAAGTGTCAGGAACTGCTTTTTACCTATCTCATGGGCAATTTTTTCATTGAAAAATGTATGCGGAGAAAATAAAGTAGAAGATTAAAATGAGGTGATACTTCTTTAAGTTCTTTGTAGTTTTATGTTTTGGATCTCATGTTTCGGAAACTGGGAGTAAATAATTTTGTCTTTGTCTCTCTGCCTTACTAAAACATAGAAGGCATATTTATCCTTTATACCTATTTTGAACTCTCCAATTCTTTCAACAGTATTTTTTCATCTCTTCTTTTTCTCGCACAAATTCATTATTCTTATAGTAAGATATACAAGGACATTTTTTAAAGTTTCAGAAGAACCTTCAGTAAAAATTCCTAAGACACTAAAACACTTTATTTGAATTATTGCTGAACTCGGGATATTTCTGCATAAACACTTTGCAACTAAAATATTTGCATTTCCCCCAAAGAAAAATATTCGTAAGTCTTCTGCTATATTCATCAAGGCTCTAGAAACTGTTTTAAAGTGTTTCAACAGCTGAAAAATAATAAAAACAAAACAAAAAGTGTCAAAAACTCCAACTTGCAGAATAAGTTCTATAGGAAAAATCTGTATTTACACTTATTTAGAGCTTTATTTCTTTTTCTTTTTCTTAGACTAGGATCAACAACTAGGAACAACTAGAGTTGTTTTGACGTGACATTTTTACTTAAAATCAATGTTACATTCAAGTCATCAGGTACTGGTGAATTCCAGGAAAAGGAAAAACTCACAAAGACCGTGTAATCTTTGAACCAAAGTCTGCTGCATGTTTCGTGTACATTGGGGACCCAAAAGATAGAAAGTGCCATCGATGTCATCTAGAGTCTGAGCATTGTATCCTGAGAGGCAAGTTTCCTTTAAAGTATTACTAGGAAAGTTTTCTACTGGGACTATTTCCTTCTTTCATTAGTATTGAAAAAAAAAAAAATAAAGAAATATACCATAGCCAACAAAAAGTGGCACCAGATAATTAGTAAATTCCCAAATTCCTTTCGTGTGCTTGATATGAATTTCTACCTGTCAGACATGAACGTTTCCAAGGAGACTGAGGAAATAGAACTCAATTCTGTGCAGTAGTATGATACAGATAATAGTAAAATACAGATAATAAAAAAGCTCAGTGTAAAGATGGCATCTTTTTGTCTATTTACTGAAATTTTAACCAAAAAAAGAAATCTTTCAATTATTTAAGAATTTGAGCTCTTTTTAGAAAAAATTGAGTGTCTTAACATTCACATGATGGCTTTTCCTGAATCTGCCTGAAAGCTCAGTTAGGTGAAAAGGTACTTGGAACCCCATTCTCATAAGATCATCAGCTATTTCAAGCTGGAAAGGACCTCTGAAGGTCTCTAATCTAACCTTGTCTGCTGCACAGGATCAGCTGCAAGGTCAGACCAGGTTGTTCAGCAATTCCCTCTACAAACGGTGACTTCCTCCCGTGTCTCATTCCAGCAGATCATTGAAGTGTTAAGGTAACTTCATTTACAGCATTTTCCATTTGGGAAAAAGGACAAGAAACTCCTGTGACAGTTCCAACCATAGGAAAACCACAGGATTTTGGAGACAAAAAGAGGCTCTGTTTCTTCAGAGCAGATAGCTTCCTGTTTCCTAGTAAATCAGGAGTCCACTCCACTGTATATAGGAACAAGCAATACCAGATTAAGGAAGAGTACACTTCTCACAAAGGCAAGCTTCATTTGTCCACTAGGAAGCAGAGTATTTTGAATAGAGAAAGCCTTTCTCCCTCCAAGGGTCTTCATTCTTCCTCTCTGTCCTCTTAGATGGAGGTCCTTCCCTGGCATGTTAATTTTTTCATGCATGCTCCAATGACAGAGGTGGACAGATAGTCCTTTTCTGTTTATCATTCCCTGTAGGCTACCTGCAGGCAAAACCACGCTTCCTGTAGATAACTTTTGCAAGGTGTCTAATTCTTTCTCTATTGTGCAGCGAATTCTGGTGCCCCACTTAAGTTTCCATCACGGTAATCACAACGCTACCATCAGTCTCAAGCTTTCTGAAGCTTTGCAGTCAGAATATCAAATTAGGACACCAATCTTGATGAAAAAGTTTCTGCCTCTGGTATATTCATGAAAAGTACCTTATCATCATTTGGCCCATTAAATCAGTTTATTATTTTACAGGAGCCATTTACTCCTAATAGTAATACCGCATCACTGATACTATTATCTGCTTCAGGAGCACAGTATGGCTTGTTTTTTAGACTTGATTGCTCAATGTGCCTTGAAGGAAAATCTCTCCACATTTTTAATTTGACTGAATTGCTCTTTATCTTTCAGAAGATGTCTGAAAATGAAATACGCTATGTCTGCTCATAGCTGTTTGTGCTATTATCTTGTATTTACATTATCTACTTGGTTATTTTTTTCTTTCAGATTGAAGTTTTAACTTTTATAGACTGGGATCTGAACATGAGTAGCTTAATAAATCAACAAGAAAGGAAGTTAAGAAAGAAGGCTAAGGACTGCTCAGAGAATGAAAGGAAACACAAGAATAACTTTCCTTACAGATGGCCTTTAAAGTGAATGAGCAGTTGAGATTGTCCCTGCTCAGAGGTGCCGTAACACAAAAATATAGAGAGTGAAAACAAGCAGGAAGGGTCATACTGTGCCCTCAGATGCATACAGAGGACCCCCATTGACTCCAATCATAGCCAGATGCCAAAATCATATGGCTGAACTTAACCCTGAGTAACCTTTTCAAAAAGCAGACCAAGCTGTGGTTTCAGACACACAGACACCGTTCCCAGAAGAGTGAGGTTGCAAATGCTTTATGTTTCTCACTTGCTTTCCAGCCATGCTTTCCTTCACCAGGGAGCTCCTGTTGGCTTAAGTCTGAACATCATTCACAGGCTGTTTATCGCTGCTCAGCTCTGTCATACACACCACCTCTCCCATAGAAATTGCATAAAAATATTTTTATTGTATAAAAACCCAAAATACTCTCATGCTTCTGAAATACTTGTCATGCCTTTCATAGCTATGTCAAAAGCAAGTGGGGTCAAGGTTAGAAAAAAACACCTATCCAGCTGTCACACAGCAATTGAAAGTGATTGAAGGTGGTGAAATTCTTCTTGCAATTAATTGTGACTGGTTTGGACTGTGAGATTTAGACTCCAACAGAGATTTCTACAAATTTAGACACTCATTTTTTTCTAAAGAGAGCTCATATTCTTTTATAAATGAAAGTATTTTCTGGTACAAATTCTAGCAAGTAAATATTTCCCCTCTATATTCATAGTATGCAACCTTTAAAAAACAAAACAACTTTCTACTCAGGACACTTTTTTTGCAAACATGTTACCATTAAATTCTTGAACATCCTGCCTGAAACTTTCAATGTGATTAAACCTGATAGCCTGTCCTGTGCCAAAACAGCCTAGAAAAAAGGTACGGAGCGCTAAGAGAATAAAAATTTTGGCTATGGAGGGTGCATCCTAAAGTATCCAGCCAGTTCATCTTGGATTTCTAAAACCAAATTTAAGTAGTTACCAATATTACTTAAGAATACTGTGTACTGTCATAGCAAAATGGCTGCAATACAGGTGAGACTTTTAAGCTCAGACCATGTGTGTTTGGCAGGAGGCTGTGGAAGTGCTCTTGCTACTGCATGCCAAGCCACAACAGGATTACAGACATCCCATGAAAGACACGAAAAGGCAACCTCTGGTCACACCAAGCATATGCCTGAGATAGTCTCAGTGGCTCTGGGACAGTTAAGCAAAATCTGCAGGGACAACTGTAAGAGTCAAGCCAGATTCATGACAGGTAAAGTTTTAATTGGATTCCTATAAACAAAATAATTTCAAGATAACCAGCAGCAGAGGCAGGTGTGAGCCAATTAGTCTTCTCCAGGTGCACTGACCACCTTATTGATGAGCTTCTCAAAAGAGTTAATAAATGTATTCATTTTCCCCAAAACTGTTACACTCACACCAAATTATGCAAGTTTTTTACAGCATTTGATGTGCAGCTTTCCCATCTGTCTCAGTTGCTACTGACAGTGCACAGGTTTCTATTTGTGCCTCATCTCATAGCGAAACAAAGTTTAGGAGCTGGAAATCACTAAGTATGCAGATGGTGTGCAATCCATGGCACCAGCAAACAGATGTGGATTCAGGATTGTGTCATAATTCATTATCTGAAGATAGACTGATATTGCACATCTTTATTGCTTATATGGCAATATTTAAAGTACTTAACACCTCCTTATATTTTCTTTATTTAACAGCAAGCAAAAATAATTGTTATATTGTAAAATTTTGTATGCCCAGAACAGAAATTATCCACTTCAAAACATCAACTATTTCTCTTCCAAATTTGCCATTTTTCATAGAAATAAATTCAGATGAGCCCCATAATCTTGTCATTTTAGCTAATGAATTTTTATTTTCTGTTCTTTAACATAGAACCAAACCCAGATAAACCAGTAGAAAGGTTTTGCACTGCAAACTTATGTAAAAGGTTCTTGCTATTGTCATATGCTTTCTATATTTTTTGCTATTTAATGAAGTCTCCTTAAGGAGAAAGTAATAAGTAAAAAATTAGAATTTCCCTCAGTAGCAGAAGATAAATTTGATCAAACAGGGTAATTTATCAGTGATTCCTGTTGAATTGTGTACAGAGTTACACACTGTTTAAGACATGTGCATAGTAAAAAATGTTATCTTTCCCAAATCTCATATTACACGACTGTATCTTAATTTTACTCTCATCTTGTTCAGAACAGAAATTACTAACTCTGAATCTTCCTTCTATAGAATTTTTGAAAGAAACTAATATCATGTATTTCTAATCTTCTAGCTGGCCTTTAATAAAAATCCAGAATTATAAAAATCCATCTTATTTCTGCAATTCTACATTCAAGTAATATTTGCTCCTATTAATCAAGCTGTCTTGATAGAATTCTCTATTGCTGATATAGTAGCAATTCTCCTCCCCACCCCCCCAAAAAAAAAGTAATCAAATCAGCAGCTCTTTGGAAAGTTTTCTTTTATCCCTTTCATCAATTCTTTTTTAAACAAATGGGTTCTGTCATTGTGATTTACACACATAGCAGCTCACAATAATATTATATTTGCTGTGCAGCCACCTCACAGTTTTGCTACGCCATGTCAACAGCTTGGGCAGTTTGAGTCAAGACATCCTGAATTCAAGGCACAGGAGTTTGTCAAGCCCACAGTCTGACCTGTAGACAGTGTACTCATTTTTGGGGAGTTTTTGGGGTTTTTTTTAATATACTTGTGTTTTGGGGTGAGAAGCCAAAACCAAAAGCCAGGAACTGATGTTTGTACAGATTCCCAGAAAAAAGCAGGTACTACACAAGGGATGCCCCAAACCCTGCTCTATCCAGCAGGACGTGGTTGAGCTCTGACTCCTCCTGGGAGCTCAGAAACCCAGCCCAGGGCTGGCTCAGGAGTCACCATTACTTTTGCTAGAACACCACTTATGCATTTCACCTCACTGAAGCACTGAGATGACACAGCTGGGGGGCAAGCAAATTGTAATAGTCATGAAAAGCTTTGGTCCGAGGGCCATGGCTCAGCCTGCAGAGCAGGTCTCCTGCCTTGCCTCGTGGCAGCGTGTCTGCTGCAGGATGACCGGCTCGCCATGGTCCTCTTCACCCCAGCTCACACCTCAGCATCTAGGCTGCTTCCTCAGAAGCCTCATTGAGGTTATTCTGCAAAAGATGAAGGAACTAGTGTTGCCAGCTGCAACATGATCAGAGCTATTGTTGCTTGCAGACTTTGGAAGACAGAGTACCTGAACAATGAAGACATTTCAGTCGTTACATTTAGTCACTGATCTTGGCATGTGCTTTTACCTAACAGAGCATGAGGCAAACAGAAAGAAGGACCAAAGGCACGTGCAGGATTCCCAGCTGTAGCCCTTACACAAATATCCAAAGACCCCAACACCCTGCAGCTTGTACTCCAGCACCTTAGGTGCATGGGTGTGTGGTCAAACCACGACAATGGGGCACAAAACATTCAAAACCTGCAGGTAAGGGTGAGGGGCGAAAGTTATTTTTTCTGATTGCAAGAGCCTTTGAAAGAGAGACTTATTTTCAGGTAAAAAGAAACAAACCAAACAAAAATTGTTTCTAATTTATTCCTGCTCCTCTCTGTTCTCTCCTGATCTGATAAGCTTTTCACTTTCTTGCTGAACAACTGAGGTTTACTTATCCTGAGCACTTCTGCAATTCTGGTGCTTTGAACTCAGCTTAATTCCTTCCGTTTAAATTACAGACTTCAAATTTCACTACAAAGAGCATGGGAAGGTTTTAAACTCCTTTAGTTTTTAAGCAGATGTAAGTCAAAGGAGCACTAGATGTTCTTTCAACTCTAGTTTTAAAAATAATCGCAAAATAAGTTGGTTTATATTTTTGGATGCTTCTGGACTAACACATTTTAATAAATCAGTATCCACAATGGGGAGCAAGGTTTTAGTGTAACTTGCAATACAAATAGACAAGAACAGGTCAATAGATGCAGAATACAAAATATATTAGACATAATGGACTTACTGGCCCAAAGTCAAGAGTCACTTGCTGCACTTTATTTTTAGGGATGATAAAAAACCATTGGCATTAAAGATTTTTTTTTAATTGAAATACAATTTATAACATTGGCATACACAATCCATAGAAAGATTTAATACTCACACAACTTCAAAATATTCTGGAAAACTATAAACCTAGGAGACAAAAAGTTTTCCAGTTATAAAATTAATTTCTAAAGTTTTAAATGCAATTTTCATGTAAATATTTTTCTTATTTTTAGAATAATAAATAACTTTGGTTTACCTAATGACATAAAAGTTTTAGATCTCTCTGCCTTGATTTTAGGCTGCCACTCAGCTCCAGGAGGGACTTTGTCCAGACCATTACCAGCTGCTCCCTTCTCCTAAGAAGACTTTTCAACCCACGTCAGCTAATTGATATGAATACAGGTGTTTTATTCCCAGGGCTGGCTACCGACTGACACTGAACTTCAGCTGCTTTTCAAAAGAGGAGAGATACTTGGAGCAGGAACTAAAGTTGAATCTAACCCATTTGAATCTCGTCATTTTGAAAGAATGAATTTGTTTCAGTGGTCAGTGACTTCTAAAATAGGTCTAAAGTCATAATATGAATATACACATTTAGAATTTGAATGGAAAATGGAAATTTTCCCCACAGAAATCTGCACCAAAGTTTTTTAGTCCATGGAAATTACAATGTGATTGAAAAAAAATCAAGTATTTTTACTTTTTTTGAGGTGTATTCTCACCTAGTTCTCTTAAAAAATCTAACTTCCTGTAGTAAGTAAGGAGAAAGAACCTAGATTAAATTCCCTATATTTATTTTTCAATTTTCAGATAAGAAAAATATAGAAAGGAGAAAGTTATTTTGTGAAAGGTCTCATTTTAAGAAATGGAAGTTACTTTCCCACTTCCATATTTTCTTAGGACATGAGAAACTGAAAACAGACAATGTTCTCCCACTCTCACAACAAGTATTTCCATAAATATAAGAATGTATCCAGTTTTTTTCTGAATTCGCTTTTTTAATATTTAGAAGAGGTGAGTTTTTAAAGAACACAGGATCATACTCCCTTTCTTCCACTGAGAGAAATTTATTCATAGGGCAAAAAAAAAAACTCTGACCAGAGCAGAGATTTCTAACAAGGATGTTAAAGAGCTCTTACTCAGTTTTTATTCCCAGAATGGAGTCTGAAGGGGCCACTATTTTTCTGTTTGATACCATATATTCTGCAATTCAGATCTACGTTACAGTTGTATTTTTAGACTCTGGAGTCATTAGCATTATGAGTAACTCATTCCCTTTGAAAGGTCAGGGAGAACAGACTTTTAATTTTTAAAAAATTATCATCTCTAGTCACACCTTACACATGCAAAGGGCTTGTTGCATTTTATGTATTTTCAGGGATAGATTCACCCCTTATTAAAGAGGTTACACACACACACACAAAAAAAAAAAAAAATCACATAATGCCTGGAAAATATTTTTATTGTAAGTGAACAGTAAATTTCTTACACATTTACAGAAAACTTTTTTAATAACTATGCAAGTAGAAATCACTTCAACCCTTAACTTTTTTGGATACAATACATAATCTGGGCAGTCAGAGCAATTTGTCAGCCTAGTTGTTAGCACTGCTAACAACTTCTCCAACTGAGCAGTTGTTTGGAAATGGGGCTGCACTTCAAGCATTGCTCAGTCCCCATGGTTTAGTAAGAGTGAAGGTATAATCAGTTTAATAAGAGACTGTGCATTAGAAAATCAATAATTCCACAGCAATTTAAATAAAAGGCATTGATTATTTTGGAGATGTAAAAGAAAGGGACAATTTTCTGAGAAAGCTGGAAAGAATTGTCTCAAAAGCCCATCGACCTATGTGACAAAATATTCATGTACTTGACTGAGAAACTCTATTGCAGGGTTAGGAAAAGTATAGATAAATTCATGTTTAAAGATTGTGCAATTGTATTTTCTGGCATTAACTGGAATAAGAAGCAAAATTACTGGAATACAGGAAATTAGTTGAAGAGAAAAAAAGCACTGCTGACCTCAGGCTCTGTTTAGAATCAGATGTTATGATCTTAGAAATGTCTGGAAAGAAATCAACACCAGTTTTAAAATTCTTGAGGGGTGCTTTTTTTTTTCTTTTTGCATAATTCTGAGCACTCTAAAGAAGTTAGGCAAGGCAGCATTTCAGCTTCGTTTCTTTTCTGTTCTGTCACTTTTTGCTGTCTTGGTAAAAATCAGAAGCATTGATGTGCAGAGAAAGAATGAAAAGGAAAAAGTTGTTTTGTTCAGATATGGTCCCAGGAGAAATCACAATACCAGACTCACTCAGTGGGGATTTGCAGGGGGATTTGTTATGCTCTTCTAATCTGTATTTATTTAATTATGACAAAGAATAACCCACATCTTATGCCCTGTGCCCTGAGAGATTGGAATTGCCCCAGCAGGAAAAAGCAAGATTCAATTTTCTGTGGCTATGTTTCTCCACCTCGTAAATTGGCTGGTTTGCTCCAGATATTAGCTGGAGTATAAATCAATAAGTAAGCAGTGTAGACAATCAGACCTGTGGATGAAAGTGCAAACTGAAACCCTAATTTAACATGACAGTACAGACTGAAATATAATCTGTTCTGGAGTGGAGTTTCTTAACACCAAGCTTAGTCCCATGACTAAGCCTGTGGATTCCTACAACGAATCTGTCCATAAAGTGGCACTATGAATTGGTTTTATCAGTGAAGCTTTAAACTTGCTGACACAATTTGTTAATCTAGAATTTCTCTACTATCCTCTCAAGTTTTCTGGTTTTGTTCTATATAAAGTTCTGTTACCCTTTGCTCATATTACCTGTGCAAATAGCCAGAGGAATTTGAAACAATGTTCAACTTGTTTTTTACTTTATGGCGTTGACTTGAACACCCGGCTATAAAAAGGGAACATGAATAGCATGATAAGCAAAAAATTTTAGTGAAGAAATTTTCTTACTCTTAGAGCAAGGATCAGATTAACCTTTATAAAACCATAAAATATAGAAATACACAGAAATTTTGGAGTTACTTATGAATCTTAGGTGAGACAATATCTGGTGTTGACAGTAAATTGTCATCTCCAGGAGAAGAGCAGGTCATTACTGTGGGGCAGTGGCTGGTGTGGAAGGCCCGAGATGAGGCTGTAAGTAGATCATAAGCACATTTAGGACTGTGGAGCTCTTCGCTTGTCCACTGTAAATTACCAGCTTCAGGCTACTGTTAGCATCCAATATCCCACTGCAGACTTCTCAAACAAGCACCTTACACATAACTCTAACAAGAACTTGCAAACTTTGAGGGGTAATCTCAGATCCAGGACTTCAGTGTGAACCTTATTTTTTGGTGTACCTCACTACTCAAGACTTGTTTCCCTAATTCAAGGTAATTCTACAGTATGTCATTTCCAGTACTAGAAACCAGTAATTTTGATAACTCAGACCCTAATTTAATGCACTGATAGACTCAAATGGAAACATTTATAATGTCTGTTAACACCACAAAAATATTCCTATATACAGGAAAAAAACCTGCCTGTTTGTTTACCATCAGTGTTATCACCACCACGTGAGACTTCTGCTATGTCAGGTTGTGCCTCTTGTGTGAAAGGCCAAACAAGAGATTGGACACATGAAAATTTTGTTAAAACACACTCCTCCAAGAGCCTTTAAATTCACACTGTTCTCCATAGTAGTGGTTAGAGAAATGCTGTTTTGAGAAGAGCAAATCTGGGATCTGTCATGGAGAGGAAACTTGCAGGCAAGAATCCAGTTCCACCCCACTGATTTCTGTGATTCTGTGATTTTGACTGACTGTCTTGTACAACTTTGATGTTATTGTATAAGACACAAAGCATTTCTTTCTACTCCCAAATTCCATCAGTTGGTCTGAAAATTTTCTCTGCTCCTGAGAGTTGCGGCCATTAAAGCATGCCAGTGTAGGCATCACAGAGCTCATCTGTGAGAAAAGTCTCTGCAAAGGCATCAGATCTTCCTGTTCTTGTGCCAGGGAGGATCTGCCATATGCACTCAACAGGCAAGTAGATACCCACCAAAGTGACAGCCACCTACAAAACCTACTCCACTGAAGTAGCAAGAAAAAATATTCTTCATCAGAAGGCTATTTCTTACTTCCAGATATCTCATAAATATTCATATTTATTTTTTCAAATTCTAATTTGATCACACTACTCATTTCCTTCACCTGGTTGCATCAATGGTTTGGTGTTCATATCTCTGTTACAAACAGTCTCACACACAGCAATCTGGAGTGCAAAGCTATAATTTTCTTTTATTCCTAACTCTCACTCTCATCATTTTAAAACCCTTTGTCCTTGGTTTAGCAAATCTTACACATCACTCAATACAATACAACCTAATGTAAGACATGACCATGTTTTAAAATAAATTAATATAGAGCTTTAAATGCTTCTCAGACTTCTGTGCTAGTTGTGTGACAGATTTGAATGCCTGTTTAGCAAAATTGTTAAATGTAATTTATGTTTGCAATAGCTTAATATTAAAGCAAGCTTCACAACAACAGACTTAAAAAAACAGTTCATGTTCAGTAATAACACAGATCAGTCTTGGAGATCGATAAAAGATATTACAGAAAATGTAAGATGCCGCTAATAACAATAACAAAAGACCTCTAGCACTCTCCCTCACTCGTTTGCCTGCTGCAAACTTGGGTTAGTCTTTGGAAGATATGATTCCTACCACTTCAATGTTAAAAAAAAAAAAAAAGAAGGATGACATTTAAGTTTTCCAGTTTAAGATATGACTTTTTTTTTTTTTTTAATATTAAATGTCAGATGTTGTCTGCTCAGCACTTTTTAAAATTGGAGATGACATACTGATGCCTCTGGTTTCCTTTGAGACTGGTCCTTTATGAAAAATGAAAACTCAGCTATTTCCCAAAGCAAACTCATTTTATAGGTTCTGAAAGTTCTCCTGAGTAAAGTGATGATTGGTTCACTTATAAGATTGCCAGTGGGACTGGCTACAGTTCATATACAGAGGTAATGTCATATGTCATAAGTCATGATAATATTCATTCTAGATGAAGTGAAGCGACCAGGTAAGAAAGAAAAATTGTCAGGCCCTTGGAGGCAGCAGGGTGTTTCTTCTCTGGTGTTCATTGTAATAGGATTTCCTCACAGAGTGGCTCCTTCTGCAACAGTGACAACATGCATGAAAATTAAAACTACTGAGGTTGTACGTTTCATGTCTACTGTATTTACCTACTATGTATATCTGAGTTACATATAATTTGTATTAATACACTAGAGTAGCACTGAAGTAGCAATGTACAGTCAAATTACCTGAGTATTTGTGAAACTGGACTTGTAAAGCATTATAAATCATTATGATCATAGATGCCTGGTCCAGGTCTTTATGTCCTCCAGATCAAAATGTGAATATTTGCCCCATGTTTCTATGGGGCAAATGTGCCTCATTTTTCCCTTTCTAAAAACTTCCTCAGTACTGACAAATTTGATCCCTTTCTGGAAGTTTCTGCGCTGAAGTACATGGTCTTCTCATGTCTTCATTACCTGTCAATGTAATCCTGCTACAGAAAATACAGACTGCAACATCCCCCCACAACATATCCTTTCCTGAACTTCCTTTAGTCCAGGCATGTGTACTCAGGCTTTGAAAATACATCTACTCTACTCTTTTCTTAGATCTCTCGCTAAAACACAATCCAATATATCAAACTTAATTCATATCTGACATCTGAGAAATAACTTGGATGAAATTTTCTGGATGGCAGACTGTTGACTTTTTTTTTTTTTCCCCTAGAGCCCTTTGAAACAGTCTGCAAAAGTATTCTGATAACCTATCTGATACTGTTAGCTCATAAGCAATAGGTAGAGTGTGTTATACTTAATTTCTCCTTAGGAGTATTTGAAACTGTTCAGGAACAGACTGAGGACCTTTATCTGAAGTAATCTGTTCAGGTAAGTCATAAGCGGCAAAAGGCTGTCTCAACTCACCTCAGCAGTTGAAGTACTTGTGGATTGTGCTTGGCTTCCCCAAACTCAATTAGGCAATCTCAGGTGAGAAGAAACAGGCTCTAACCTATTTGGTGGTTCCTAAATAATTAATTCAAGTATGATATTCAAGTATGGTCACGATATCTCTGTAAATACAGGTAATTCACTATGATCAATATACTGTTAAAAAAAATTAAAAGGATATTATTGTTTGTTTTCAAAGAACAAAATATTCCCTCTAATTCAACCAGCATCTTAACACATTAAAATTCATGTAACCATAGTAAAGAATCTCTTTTGCCACTTAATATGATGATGAGAACAAAGTATAATGTGCTGGTTTAAGACAGTCTTTGAATATAAGGTACAACCTGTACACCTGTCATGTCTGTCTCGGAGAAAGGCTCCCTTAAAGTGCAGTAAGTAATCTAATCTCCACGTGTAAAGTAGATTTTTTTTCCTCAGCATTCCTGTATAGAACAGATAATTTTGTTATCATATTCAGACTGACACTTATTAAGGAGCATATAAACACCAAATCTCTAAATAAACAGTTAACTTTCACAATTTATACATTGTTATCTCTTCTATATAGACAGATAGTCTTTCTTCCTATACAATGAAAGGGAGAGAAAACTTCTTCAAAATGTGAAAAGTGGGTGGTTTTTTTCAAATCAAATAGTGCAGCTTGTTCCTTGGTTGACCAGCTGTCTGCTCTCAGGCTCTTATGTATGATAAAGCAAAACATTTTCTCAATTTTTTCCACAGAAACCAACCCAAGAGGGAAAGGAGACCTTGGGATTTGTTAAAAATGGCTAGAGTATCTCACTTTTCTCTCAGTTCTCTTATTAAATAAAACTAATCTTTTACCTATAAGGTTTTTCTAAATCTTCATAGTGAAATTCACCCAATGTCTGAAGAAAATTGAAATCTTTTCGTGACATTTATGTCACTTTTTCCACTGGAATTCAGGGAAAGATTTTCACTTACTACTGTCTCTGGAAACTTATGTGTAAATTACTACCACATATCTTGAACTTGTGTTTCATAGTCTTACCATTCTCATTAAATTGAAAATCTTCCATGCTTTTATATGTCCTTTTCACTATTGCTATTTTTATTCTTTTTTAATAAGAAGAAATATTTCACCCCTTCTTCGTTTTCCCAGGCCATTTGTTTTTGCATATCCTTGTCACCAAGCGTCTGAACATTTTCTAACTTACGAAAAACAGGCTCACACTTTTTCAAGTTACCAGTACTTTAGTTGCTACAACCCCCCAACAACTCTCTGGGCTTAGCTTCACTCGCAGATTTTGTTGTAATGGAAGGGGTAAGGACAGTACAAGAAGACAGCACACGTCAGAGATACCCTTTCACTCCCCTGGTTGCCCTCTGATTCCTGATTTGTCTGGGAAACAAGCTGCCCACCTCTCCTCTGCCAGGGCAGCACAGGCTTGGGAACTCTACACCTTCATCCACGAATCAGCACTCCCAGGGAGAGAGGAAAATTGCACTCCTACATGTACCAGGAGCTTGGTGGAGGTGGAATGTTCAGTCTTTTGGTATTCTGTTGATGTGAAACAGATGGAATTTATTTCATCTAGAGCCATTTTTAGGGTTTTAGGCACACAGGACATAGTTTTTGCCTAAGTCAACACATCAGTCCTATATGTTAGACTTGCTCACCAAAACAAAATTATTTTACACTGTATAATCAATAAAACTGGATTCACCATGTTAGATGTACTCCTTTAAGTAACATAAACTGCATAGACAGGTAAATCCCAACCAACTGGCAGTGCATCCTTGTGCATACACAGCCTAATGCTGTAATTTAGCAGGCTTGCTCCACCTGAAACACCAGCATCTGAGCTCAAGGACCAAGGTATAAAAGTGCACTGGTTCTCCCCAATGCCAATAATCTCACTTCTCTGGATTATTTTTTCATGCCCTCATGGGAAACTGTTTCCACTCACATCATACTGTCTTCTCCAGCTGTGAACATAGTGAACTTGATACTTTTGGATAACAAAAAAAAGTCTATAGCAGGAGAACCAGAAAACCTGTATAGTAACTGCTCCTTAGCAGTGGAAATACCATGGGAGTACATAAAATATATGGGTTGTGGCTGAACTGTGACATATTGGCATTCTTGTCCTTGGCCACAAGTCCTACCATATCAAAGGTTTTTACTACTTGTCCATTTACACTTAGCAGATGGTGCAATACCTTCCCCAGTTAAAGAAGTTCATACTAAAGTTCCCTCCTGATTGTTTGAAGGGTTTTTTTTTTTTAAATCAGACATGGTGTTCCACAGAAGACTGAGCCTTTAAAGAAAGCAGGTCTCCACACCCATGACTTGGTCAGATGAAACAAAGCTGAGAAAAATACCGGCGGTATTTTTACAGCCAGATATGCTCATCTGTCTGTAAATGCACCAATAAAGATCTTATCACCAGGTGCATCACTTCAAATCGACAATGAAGCAAGAAGTGAATCATCCTATATTTTGTAATATATGTGATGCTAAAGACAAACTTGTTACTTGGATTTGGTGACTAAGGACAACCATGCCTATCATACACATCTCAATACTTGTTGCTGGTTACTGCCAACCCACACTTTTCCTTCACCCATCCATACAGTGAGTAAAGCTACTTGCAGCATGACAGCAAGCTTGGTACTACCATGGGTTGGTAATAAAGTTGGTTTATAATGTGCCTTCTGCCTATACATTTCCTACTATTTAGCATTTACAAGAATGACCTCTGCCCAATGGTAGTACAACTTTTGGCTGTCTGAGGCCAAATACATCAAAGTGCTCTATTTCTGGGTATGTCATGGACATTAGGCCACAATACCCTCCACAGTTTTTTGACATCACATAACCTTCCTCCTCAGTAGTCACCCTTCTCCTACCATTGTAAAGACCTGTGTTTTAGGTAGTATGTAGGGAGAAATTATTCAAGAAGTGGAGACAGGATTCTGGCTGAGGGGCACGTACACTGGCTGAGGGGCACATACACTGCCTGAGGCTCCTTAACTGTGCACCACACACACAATTCCCACACGTACTGGAAGCTGTGCTACAAGAGCTGCCAAAACACTGTATTATTGTAAGCAAACACAATTCTCAAATATATTCCTAAAGTCTGGACTTTACAGAAACTTATACCTTTCCTGTTTCTTCACAAAAATGTTCCAGGTGTTTTATATAATAGACATTTAATCATTGGTTTTGCCACTGCTCTAAGCCAAAATTGAGCTCATGCCAAAATTTTTACTGAAGTCTTCTCACTAATCTGAGCACACTTGCAGACAATCCCCAGTGTCTGTCATGTTCTGAGGTGCTTATGGGAGGTGCTTACCACTTTCATTTCTGGCTGCTTTGTCAAACCTCAGGCAGAAATCCATCAGCCAGGGACACAGTATACATGTCATGACCATAGCAAAGTATTCAGTTCTTTGACACAACAAGAAAACAGCACCAGAGGAATTTAGGAATTTCTGCTGGAAGGAATCAGAGAGCTTCAATAACGATCTACAGGTATGCATCATCTTGATAATTACATAGTTAAGTTTTTGTCAGCACTTCCACTAAAAAGGCTGTTTCTCTTCAGGTGATAATTTAGCTAAAAGCTGGGAAAGTCTCTTACCTGACATAAAGTAACTTAATTTCTGAAGAACACAACCAACAAAAATATTGAAGTGAGAATGTACAAAATTATTACCTTGATTTTTCCTGCCTGCATGTTGACCTGCTTTTTTTACCTTTTCCATTTTTGCAGATTTTCCATCAATACCTGCTTTCAGAGGGCTTGTTTAGACCCTTGAGTTAAAGGTGCCAAACACAATATGCACACATCCAAGCTCAGCAAAAGTATATGTAAATTTTTATAGACACCAACAACAATCTTGCTCACCTTCATTTGTCACACATACAGTGAAGGTCACCACATGGCTCCAAAGATTGATAGCAGGGCTACAGCCAACAGAAATGTTTAGTACCATGTGGGTTCTAGTATTGTAACATTTCACCATGGCTGCTTTATAAGCCACTTTCTCTTTACTTTTTATTTATCTAAATCTAATATAACTACTTAAACAAATATTTCCCTGTTTTTGATTTTATAAATTAAATATCACTACTAAGTTTTGCTTGAAGCAATTATCCTTGAATTTTAAAAGCAGCCATTTCTAAATTTCCACCTTAGACCACAAGTGAAATGCAAAGACTTTGTGTAATAGAAATTAACCAGGTAATGGAAATAACCAGGTAATGACTATTCATAATTATACAACTGATTTCAAAGGGGAGAGCTGTGGCACTGATACAAAGATTAATTTCAGTTATTTTGTTGAAACTGATAAGGGAAGGAGTGGAGTTAAAAAATGTAATGGCCTAATGAACCATAAGCTGTTAATGAATAGAGGGAAACATAATTTAGCATTCTTATGAAGTGCATCTCTTAATTAATTATGTTTTCATATTTATATGAGGCCTAATTTAGTAAAATCTTTACATTAACTAGAAAGAAAAATCAATTTTATAGTTATAAATTATATTTCATGTGACAAACTATTTTAACTAAGCAAAATGTGTATGTGTGTGCACATGTGTACACAAGGTTAACTATAGGTGATGCCGTAATTTAATGTATAATGTACTATTTTGCAAATGGAGGCAAGCCAATGAAATATTACATCTCAAATTTATTGCTGGGTCAAGAATATTATAGGTATTTGATGAACTATATTGATGACTCTATAATTAAGCTGATTTGAAATGAAGATTATATTAAAAACAACATTTAGAGCTTTTCTGTGAGATGACACAGGACCTGTCATTCATTTCATTTTCCACTCCACGAGTGCTGATAAAAATCGATATTTTTTTTTTTTTTTTTGCAGCTGAGGTTTATATTAAAAATAAACATGATCTCTGTTCTTGTTTTCATCCGCATTGAAAATGCAACTACAGAACCAGCCATTGTTAAAGAATTGAGGATTTAACAAAGCCTCAGAGTTAAATCTACTAGATTATCTTCCTGGAGGTAAGGGAGGTAGTTGCTGAATCTTTTAAGGTTACAGGCTTTATTAAATTCTGTAAAGAATTTTAACACTTAGCATGAGATCATCTTTTTTTGTCAAATAGATAATATCAAGCAAATGGGATGGAACTTTGTAGTTTTGACCTCTCTTAGGTTATGCCTATGTTAGCAAATCACAGCTAGAATTTTTTCTCTGGCACCAAGATCAGCCAAAGTAGAATAGCTTTGGAGACCTGGGTAGTTTCATCCTAGAGATGAGTGTCGTCATCAACCACCTTTCAGAACCACCACAACCACACAAAAGACCACACTAACAGCTTACCAGTATAGACAACTGAATCCTGGCGCCCCAGACTATAGCCTGCAGCTGTTTAATTTATCAGTACATAGCATTCCATTCTGGAATCAGATTTGAAAAGTTTCTTATTATACATATTTTTCTCTGGTTTATTCCCTGTTCCTTGTGATATGAATAGAGCAAAACTATTCCTGACAAGCTGCTAAGATATAGCTTCTTAAATGAAAGAAAAAGTCAGAAAGCATAATGCTGATGCAAGAGTTTAAATTGGCAGTAGACATCCATTATCTTTGTGCCATTGATGCTACTTCTGGCCACCTTCTGTTCTAAGGATAAGCATTTGAGGAGAGAAATTGTTTGAAAGTAATTGATTAATCCTTTATTCTTAGCTTGCTTATATTGTCATGCCCTGGCAGTCCAGAAGGCAAACTTCATCCCAGAGTACATCAAAGATAACCAGCTGGTCAAAAGAGTTGGTTATCCCACTATATTCAGTGATGGTGTGGCCTCAACTTGAGCCCTGTCTCCAGTTCTGAGCCCCACAGTACAAGAAGGATGTGAAAGTCCTTCAGTATGTTCAGAGGAGGGCAACAAAACTCATGAAAGGGCTGCAAGGGATGTCTTATGAGGACCAGTAAGGACTTTGGGCTTGTCTAGTTTGGAGAAATGGAGTATGAGGAGCAACCTCATTGATCTCTACACCTTCCCAGGGAGGGGAAGCAGAGAGGAAGGTGAAGATCTCTTCTCCCTGGTATCGAGTAACAGGACACATCGGAACGGTTCAAAGTTGCAACAGGGAAAGTTTCTACTGAACACGAGGAAGCATTTCTTTTCTGAGAGAGTGGTCAAACGGTGGAAAAGGTTTCCTACAGAGTTGGTTGATGCCCCCAGTCTGTCAGTATTTAAGAGGAACTTGGACAATGCTCTTAGCAATGTGCTTTAACTTTTGATCAGTCCTGAACTGGCCAGGCAGTTGGACTAGATGGTTATTGTAGGTCCCTTCCAACTGAAATAGTCTCTTCTATTCCATTTGGTTCAGTTCAGATTTCTTATGCAGTTCCCCTTACTCATGTTTGTGCTGTTCTTAGAAGACTCTGCTAGTGCTATGCATTGAGACCAGCAGCTTAGCAAGAGTCACTCCAAACTCAATCCTGTTACCCAAATATAGGCACTGAAAGTCATCCAAAGGTGTTGTCTTGTTTTGGAAGACAGGCATCTGCTAAGGAAGGTGGAAACCTGCCTTAGAGGATATGACCCCCCTCCCCTCCAAATTGTTATAAGGTCGAAATCAAAGGCTCTCAGGCAGAGATATGGGAAAAGGAATAACAGTTCTTTACTCGTATCTATAAGGAGGAAAACAAGCACCAATAACAGTAGCAATAACAAATAAACAAACCAGAAACCCGGTGGCAGCTTTCTCTGAGCTGCCAGACACCGCCCCTCCCCTTTGGTGCAGTTACGGTCACGGCCGGCAGGGGGCGCTGTGGCGCGAGCTCAGCTCCTCAGTGATGGCGGACGGAGCTGAGGGCGAGGCGGCTGCACGGGGACCGGAGCTGCAGCAGGGAATCTCAGGGCAGCAAACTGGGCGGCAGAGCTTGTCCGCTCGGGCGGGCGAACAAAAGGGTAGCAGAGACTCCAGCAAGGAAGAGAAACCACGCAGTGCTGAGCTCCCGCGGCAGCAGTGAAGGGAAAGAAGAAACAGCAGCTGTCTCCTCCAACAAGTCCCGGGAACAAGTGTGTATCTGCCCACGGCCAGCCACCTTTTTCTTCTCTTGCCACACCTGGCTATGTTTTTAGTCTCTTAAGTGCGTCTTTGTCCCTTAAGTACCCAGTCGTTAAGGCTCGTTAAGGTAAGGTGTCTCTAGCCACAGGATGGAAAAATTCCCAACCTCCAACAGGTGTGATACCTCCTCATCACAAACAGATTTCAGATCTTTGGGACATCTCAAGGACACACTAGAGACTCCTATGTTTAAGGAATAAAACTCAGACCTTCAGATTTCGAGCTAACAACAAAACATCGGGGCTTTGCATACAGGCTGAAGTGTTAAAACATGTGACACAGCAAAGATGTCAAGCTTTTCACTGACTCGTTAAACACAGCTCAATAGGTTTAGGTTCCAGAAAGCAGATTTGGGTCAATATGTTCTGGATAGTCTGGGAGTCCAATTTTTTCTCAGTTATTTCAGCTATAGAATGTCATTTCACAGGGATGGCTCCTTATTGCATTGCCTTCATTTTCCTAACCGTGGTTTTAATAAAATCTTACATAAAAGGAAGTGTCATCCTGGCTCATACCTGCTACATGCCTGCTTCATGGTCCCAGGAATGACTCAAGTCTGTATATTCACCATGTGACACCTGAGGGAAATGCACCCATTCTGGGAACGAAATATGAGGAAACAGGTGTTTCACCTCCAGCATTATGTCACAGAGTCCTGGCCTCAAAGTATGTCTAAATACAAAAGTTTTCAATTAAAATTTTTAAAATCTTAAAAAAAAAAAAAAAAGTTAAACAATTTTAAAAATAAGAACAAAAAAAAAAGAAAAAAAGAAAAAAATCTAAGG
This sequence comes from Dasyornis broadbenti, assembly GCA_013397935.1. Taxonomy (NCBI): domain Eukaryota; kingdom Metazoa; phylum Chordata; class Aves; order Passeriformes; family Dasyornithidae; genus Dasyornis; species Dasyornis broadbenti. Next base: position 1,337 of record VZRN01003162.1, on the reverse strand, counting down.
AAGACCAGGTCAAAGAATGGTTTATGCTACAGAGACTATGTACAATCAAATCAGGACATACTGCTGGAAACAATGAACAACAGATCCTTACAACAGAATACTGCACATCCTGTTTTCTATACAGTGGCCAGCTGTCATTGCTTGATGCTATACCATATGCAACAAAAATTCTGTTAGTACCAGGCTACAATTACTATAAACAAACTAATTAAATTCACATTTCAAATTGTCTGCGGAACAAGAATCCAACATCTTAAATAAAGCAACTAAAGTGGAATATCATAGATAAACATTATACATCTGTTCTTTTTCCTTTTTCAATTGTTTAATTCATTTTTCATAGGATAATGCTGTAGCAGATAAGACTACTTCCCATTCAATAAATTAAGAATTCTGTTTAGCTATTATTTACACTGCAATATTTCCTATACGCCTTAATATTGTTTATTTGGGACAGCTCTGGGAAGTGCAAAAAAAGAAGATAATGCAACACCTCATATATAAATAATCAGCATACAACCTGAATGATGATCACTAAAACTCTTGTCTATAAGCATCCTATCCCATTCCAAATATCTAGAGACAATCTTACAAAGAGAGAGACATTAAAAATTCGCAAAATAGTGTTCAAAAGAGAAGGATGGTGAAATAAAATAGACCGAGGGCTGCCAAGAGTGAAAAATGGGAAGAAACAGAACCTTTCTCTGAAATAAAAAAAAGTGCAACTTGGAAGGAGGCAGAAGTCATAGTGATAGATTAGTACCTTATCATATGATTTCTCAGTCAGTCTTTGGTTCTAACCAAGCAATACTTTGCTTTAAAAAGTCTGTGTGTCACTGGCAGCATTTGAAGAGCAAAAGCATCAAGAAGGATATTTACCTTTTCGTTTTATTGCTCTGTTTGCTCACTTAGTTGCCTTAAGAGAGACACATATCAGCTTTCATGGGATAAATACTTCATGGTTTGCTGGAACCCAGTGTGAATACTTCCATGACAATTCTGTGTTTACAAATGTCACAGGCTCAGAAGGGAACAAAATCTCACCTCCATGCACCAAATCATCATCCAGCCTTCATGCATCTCAGAAGAAATTGGGTCAACATGCTCCTAGCCGCAACATATGTCCTCTCATGGAAATTATTTAAGTCTTTTAGTCTGCATGTCCTTAAAAACAGATACAATGATCACTGATTGTCTTAGCCGAAACAAACACAAACTTTAAAAGGGCATGCTTTGTGATGTGGGACATTGTGATGTCCCGAGGTCTTTGTGACATGGCAGAAACCCACCCAGATCAAAGGCCATATAAGGGGGACAGAGCCCTGGGGTGCCCGGTG